>PVIA01005695.1:0-110262 GCA_004024845.1 Tonatia bakeri
AAAAGAATTTGCCATCTCATGATTAAAGTAATACACTTTCTCATGGAAGTTAAACATCTAGAAGTTGGTGAAAAACAAACAGCCACACAAACAAAACCTGCCGACCTATTTCTGTAAAGTCTTCGTGAATCCTGGGAGTATCCAGTTTGAGCAGCATTGATCGATAGAACAGACTGTGCAAAGCAGGGGACTGAGTTGGAGAAGAAGGCATCATCTCTACTGAGCCCAGCCAGATGGTATAATCTACTTTTTAAAACAGTCAGTGTTGAGTTATTGTGATATGGGACCCAAACCCATATCCTGTACTCAATCCACTTATTCATTTACTTACGTTCAGACTGAAGTGTAGGAGACTGGTACGGAGATGGCGGGTGGGGTTGCAGAAATGCAATAGGCCTTTGGACAAGGAAATTCAGTACTGAAAAGAAGGAAGAGAACCACAAATAGAGTTACCCATTCACCTGGTGTTTTAGATTCTTCTTTTGAGCAAGTAACCTGCATCAAATTTTGCATTAAGCTTGGACATACCTCCACAGAAACTATTCCATGATTCACAAGGTTGTAGCTATGGGCAAGTGCTGATTGGTAGGTTCATCACAACAATGTGCCTGCTCATGCATCATGTCTGGTGCACAGTTTTTTTGTTTTTTGTTTTTTTCAGAACATCAAATCACCCAGGTAACTGAGCCCCCAACAGCCCAGATTTGGTGCAGTGAGACTTCTGGCTTTTCCCAAAACTAAAATCACCTTTGAAAGGGAAGAGATTTCAGACTGTATGATATTCAGGAAAATACAACGGGGAGCTGATGGTGACTGGAAGAACTGTGTGAGGTCCCAAGGTGCCTACCTTGAGGGGGACTGAGGTGTCATTGTCCTTTGTACAATGAAAGGTTCTTGTATCTTGTACTTCCTTCAATAAATGTCTTTATTTTTTATGTTACATGGCTGCATACCATCTGAACAGACCCCGTATATATCAATGTGTGGTAGCTACACTGAACCTTGAGTTGTGATTAATTAAATCAATTTAGTCATTTTTTCATGATCTTATGACCATTCACAGCCACATAAACCCAGAGAGAAAATGCATTCATTGGTTGCTCCTTCAGATTGCTTAACTGATTGGATCAGCTATGTTATGGTCTGGTTCAGCAGTCACACACAAGATATAAACTGTACTCCTACAGGGAAATAGTTCTAATTAGCCAGGGGAGGTCGGTTCTATGTAAATATCCACTGCCCCTCAATCTCCACCACCACTCGCCTATGATAGCAGGAAGTTTTGGCCTTTCTTTCCATGGGCGATTGTCAGAAGTGCCTCAGTTCTCCTTTCAGTTAGACCCTGTACATAAAGGCAGGACTGATAACAATCAGGAATCCTTTCTGATTTGGTCAGTACCTTGCTGTTCTGGTCATTAAATTGGAATGTAATACAATTTGAGATTTCATTTGGAGATTTTCCTTGGAAAGATTTGGGGATAAAGGCAGTCATTTAGTGTATGAGACAATACAAAAAGGAATTGAAGTTGTAGGTCATGGGACATCATAGCAAAACCAATTCTATGTCCATATGACCTCAAATTATTCCTCTTCTTTCTCCTTTTTTCTTTTGGACAGTCCTATTACAGTCATTTCTCCTCACCTTTATTCATTTGGCTTTTTTATGATGACCAAAAATATAAATTCAGAATTGGCTCATTAAAAACAGTTTATTATATTTCAGTTTTTATTTCCAAGGCACTTCTTGGAGAATATGTGACTATTTATTGCTTAGTTCTTAGACTTCATTGATATGTATATTCCTTTTTGTGGGCCGCCTAATCAGTCTTCTCATATGTAAGTAACTTGTAAGATTCCTTTTAGCTCTAATTGACTATGATATATTGCCTATTATAATTAATATAGACTGGACTGTGAAGCATGTTGGGACCTCAGTAGACTGAAGAAGATGAAAGAGGTAGAAAAGAATCTTGGAAAGGCCCTAACTGAAATTTTATGGACTAATTCAGTTGTAGGACTATCCTTTCAAGGTTGTGGTTAGGACATCAAATCAGAATTCAAAGGAGGTAAACTTGGGCTTTATCCAAGTCCTTATCTGGTCCTGAAGCTGGGGTAGAGGAAAGCTGAAAACCAAATATTTGATGGTAAGATCTGGTGCAGTACAGTCTATTGGAATTAGAGCAAGATGCCAACAAAAAGAAGCCATACAGAGCAGGATCCCACTCCAAGGGACAAGGGCAGGAAAAAATATTTTCTAGAGAATCAGGGCTCTAGCTAATCAGTTTGGAACTCTGAGGATGGTCTAGTATCAAGGTGAGAATTATAGCCCTAATCAGAAAACCAACACAAAAAGCCAATCACAGAATTCAGCTGTGGAGAGCGGGACCAATAAAATGACATTGGTCTGATCAAGATAGCATAAAGTACATAAAACAAAGTGGAGTCACTCATGTCAACCAAGATGGCTGTCAGTCAGCCATGACACTTTTGTTCAAGAGGGAAGCTACTAAGTCAGAGCAGATACATTTGTCAAGGAGACACACCTAAGATATCTTCACATGTGATCAGAATTGCCCTGTCTGCAGAGCAGGACCATCCATGGATAAGCTCCTGGGAAAATTCTACATTTGCCATCATGGGTGCCAAGCAAAAACAGCTATGTACCACCCATAGGCTCCTGGGTAAATTCCTCACTTGCAATCAGGAGTGCCAAGACATTTATCAGAAAGACCCAGAAGGGTGGAGTACACCACTTTCAAGGTATGACTGAGGCAGGCTGCTCAGACCATTGCTGAGACAGCTGAGCTCGCCACACCAAAGCACTGCTCCATGCCATGCTGACCTCCCTTGGCATCAGCCACTGGAGGCTCTGCCCCATTGGACTGAGGACTTTGTCTGCCCTGCTGTCCTCCTGGCTCTGGAGATCCTTCTTTGCAAGATGCTGACAACTCCCTTGCCCATGGTGCTGTCTCCTGGACCTGCAGACTGAAACTCTGAGATTCGTGTTTGTTATTCCCCATCGATTTCTATGTGTGTATGTTATATTTCTTCTAGATTGTTAGAGTGTGAGTAGGATATTAATGTATGTTGATGTTATACTTTGAATGAACCTGCATTCAATAAAAGTTGAGTGAATATGTGTGACTCTTATCTATTCCTTGGTGTTCATCAGCAGGCAGCTAGTGGAGCAGTAGTCCAGTTGACTTACAGGAAAGACTGTATCATGAACACATGCTCCTGACATTAGCCCAAAACTTGTGCCTCAGGGAAGAGGAAGCAGTTCAATGAACATGAAGTGGGATACAGAATGAGGGTCCCCACTTAAGTTCCCCACAACCCATGGTTGGGGGTTGGGATATTGGGGAAATGAATGGTACAGCAAAAGACATGTTACATAACACAGGGCAAGCTAATAGCTGTGCTACCACCCGAGGAAAAAGGTGTCTATGTGACTCTGAGATCATTCAGGGGCTCCTAACATAGCCAAGGGAGATGAATACCCTCCCAAGAAATTCCTGTGTCACAGGGACTCTTGCCTTGGCTAAATATGGCCAAGAGAATGTAAATGATATGAGAAACTGGCAAATGTAGCCCATTGTAGGAGGGGCTGGAGATGAGGTCACATAGGAAGCTCAGTATCAGAATTAAAACTAAGGGTAGGCAGAGACAGAGAGAGAGAGACCAGTCTGCAAAGAGGGCTTAGAGAGTAGGTAGCAGCAGTGTTGGTCTGCAGTGAAGAGGGCAGCCATTTCAGAGAGTTTCAGCCATGCTGCCTATAGTGAGGGAGGAGCTACATCTGCTCCTCTGAATGGGCAGCCATGAGGCAGGAGCCATGAGGGATTTGGCCATGAGGTCAGAGAGAGAAAGCATCAAGCAGCTATGCAGTTTGTAGTCATGTTTCTTCCATGCAGCCAAGTGTAGTAAGGAAGAGGCAGCTATGAGGAGATGCAGCCATGTGGGCTGTACTGTAGGAAGCAGGCATGCCAGTCTTTAGTGCATAGGAGCTGGAGTAGGAAAGTGGAGACCCACTGGCAAGCCTGCTTGAAGAAGATGCCAGCAAAACTTATAGAGCTGGGAATTGTGGGAACCTGATGAACCAAGCATGGATTAGTGGGAGATGACTGGAATGCTGAACTATGGCCAAGAATGCTGAGACTATAGACTTTTGCTTCTTTGAAGGACATACAAAGAGACCACTCTCTTGGGACTTGTGTCTTCCTAGACTTCATCATGATTCTGTGCAACAAAGCACATGCTCTCCTGGACTATTACATGGAGGCTGAGGACAATGTACCCCAAATCCTGAAGGAAAGAGTTGCTGTGAGAGGATGGTGACTTTGAAACCCACCAGTGTACTTTCCAGAGAGGATGGAGAACTGTTTGTGCAGCCACCTTAAGAACAGATAAGGATATAGGGAAGTATTTGGCTTAGTTTTGGTGTATAGCCTGGTGGGAAGCAAGGGAAGTGCTGGGTCTCATGGGAGAACAGGGTTCAGAGCAAAAGTGCTCCCAGCCCCCCTAAGATCTCACCCCTGTAAATAAAAACCTGTTTCCTCCAACACTAATTGTTGCATCATTCATCAAGGTGCCATGTGCATGGACCCTGCTTTGCTCAGTTACAAGCACACACTCGCCATAGAGGGCCTGGGCTGACAATATCTATTATATTACTCCTACAACAGGATGGAATGCCTAATAACCTGCTTTCTTAGGCAGGATTTGGCTCACTAGATGTAAGAGCTTCCATCAGACCAGGGTAAAGAAAGGCAGGAATTAACAGAGTCCATCCACCTCATATACTTTGTTTCATTCAACTCCAATTTTTGCCAATGCTTAAATAGTCACAAAAGCATCATACTCCTTGACTGCTAACTTCTCTATTCTATGACTTTTACTTCTACCAAAACAGAGTGCAACTTCTTAAGGAATTAAACATGATCAGGCACTAATAATTGGGCTAGAGATTTCTGTATATCAGTGGGGTTTTATACACTAAACTCTGGCAAACTTTCTGTAAAACTCCAGACGGTAAATATTTGAGGCTTTGCAGGTTATAGAGTATCTGTCATGAGTACTCAATATTGTCATTGTAACATGAAAGCAGTCATAAACAATATGTAAATAAATATGTATAGCTTTGCTCCAATACATTTTTATTTATGGACCTTGGAATTTGAATTTATGCATCACTAAAATATTATTCTTCTTTTGATTTTTTTCAATTTAAAAATGGACAAATCATTCTCAGCTTGTGGGCCATACAAAAAACAGGCAGTAGACCATAGTTTGCAACTCTTGGATTAAAAGAAATGATTTATTTAGTGAGCAACAATCTACCTAATTTTGCCTAGCAGTACTCTAACACCACAGTCCAGGCCACAGTATCCTGCTTATACAATTAACATTGCTCCAGGGTCTGGTGAAACTCAGACCACAGACAAAGGATAATATAAGAAACTCTATCTATTATCCACTCATACAATCAATCTGTTTGGTGGTCCTGCTGTAGTTTTACATTTTGTTCTGGTGATAAAACTCTCATGTAATTGTTATTGATAAAGCTGCTTGAGTCGCATTACAGTTCCTACAAACATACTTTCTTCTATGTCTGAATTTTTGACTGGCACCCAGTTCCTCCAGAACTAGAATCTTACCATGACTAAAGTGCTCCTGGGGAAGGGAATGTTGCATATTAATTAACCTTAGTGACCATGGCTGAGTCCCTGTAATCTTCCTGACTTTGACCCTCTATCTGCCTGAATCATCCTCCTGAGGTTGATCTAGTCTTAGGCCTTGCTAATTTGGCCAATCTCACCAAGCCTGACTGAGTTAGTATCATAAGAACAGAGAGGCATGCAAGCCAAGAAGATAGAAAAAAATAAACATCCAAAGACTATCTTTAAACAGCTTTCGTGATAACTCAAAACCAAGCTGGTGCAATCTCTATGTCTTGTTCTATCCTTTAGGAGGCACAAGTGTTAAGAACTGAGTTTCTTTATGCCACAATTGCTACTGAACACTAAAGGAAAAATATTTACAGGTAAAATTCTTAGTAACTGCATCAAGTCACAAAAGAACGTATTTCGTTTTGGACTTTACAATTCTAAGTTTCAAGTCTCTGAGGGTTTTTTTATGGTTTTGGCTCATTTTTGATTAATCAAAACTGTTCCAGAATTTTATGAAGTATAAAAGTGATTCAGTCACATAGTTTTAGTATTTTTAATTATCCTCATTCACCATACTGCATTCTATACTATGATAGATAGCTATCCTTATTTGTGAATGTATGAACTACTTCTTCAAGATGAAACTATATATTATAATGTAGATGATGCTACATTTCAACATTTCATCAAAAATTATACATCCTTTGCAAAGGCAATTGGAAAAAATATTTATGTCTCCCCATTTTGAGTTAATGTATTTTCTGGGATGAAATCTGAGAATGTGTATTTATGACCTAAGTTGATCTTTCATCAGGAAGAAAACAGCTCATCTGCTTTGTACCAAGACTGTTTAAAAAACTTTTTATTTATTTGTTTATTTATTTATTTATTTATTTTGGGGGCCTGGCCCACAACCCTGGTGTGTGCCCTGACTGGGAATCGGCCTGGTGACCATTTGGTTTGCAGGTCAGCATTCAATGCATTGAACCACACCAGCCAGGGCTATACCAAGATTTTAAAATGTGGTTAATTAGAAAAAATATGCATTGCACTTCTGTCAGGGCAATTCAGTGACCATGAACATGAGCGGAGAGTGGAGAGAACATGATATAAGTATTTAGAGTGTTCACTGATCAGTTAAAGAACTAACTTGGATATAATAAAATAAATATCTAGACATAGCCCATACTTTTGATTTCCAAGTATGAAGTTTAAAAAAGATTTTACTTATTAATTTATTTTTAGAGAGAAGGGAAGGGAGACAGCAAGAGAGGGAGAGCAACATTGATGTGAGAGAGAAACATTGATTGGTTGACCTTGGGTTATACATGCCCCAACCGGGGACCAAAACTGCAACCCAGGAATGTGCCGTGACCAGGATCAAACCATACACCTTTTGCATTGTGGTATTATGTACAACCAACTGAGCCATACTGTTCAAGCCTCCAAGTATGGATGTACAGTCACTTGCTTTCTCAAAAAACAGGAAATGCTTATATGCTGCCATGAAACTGACTCTGTTTTTTATTTTATTTTATTTTTTAATTGTAGTTTACATTCAATATTATTTTGTTTTACTTTCAGGTGTACAGCAGACTAGTTGGACAATCATATACTTTTGAGGTAATCCCCAGAATATTTCAAATATTCACCCAACACTACACATAGTTATTATAGTATTATTGAGTATCCCTATGCTGCACTTTATATTCCTGTAAATGTTTTGTAACTACCAATTGGTGCTTCTTCATCCCTGCACCTTTTCACTCAGTCCTCCAACCTCCCTCCCGTCTGGCAACTATCAGTCTGTTCTCTGTATCTATGAATGTGTTTCAATTTTGTTTATTCATGTATTTTGTTCTTTAGATTTCACATATACGTGAAATCACATGGTATTTGTCTTCTTCTGATTTTTTCACTTAGCATAATACCCTCCAAATCCATGTATATTCTTGCAAATGGTAAGACTTCATCATTTTTATGGTAGAGTAATAGTCCATTTTATACACACACACACACACACACACACACACACACACCACAGCTTCTTTTATCCACTTATTTATTCATGGACACTTTGCTTCCATATCTTGGCTATTGTAAATAATGCTACAAAAACATAGAGGTGTACATATCCTTTTGAATTAGTGTTTTGGGTTTCTTCAGATGTATTCCCAGAAGTAGAATCACTAAGACATAAGGCAGTTTCATTTTTAATTTTTTGAGGTAATTCCATATTGCTACAACAATCTGCATTCCCACCAACAGTGCACAAGGGTTCCCTTTTCTCCATATCCTCACCAACACTTGTTTCTTGATTTATTGCTGATACAGCCATTCTGACAGGTATGAGGTGATGTCTCATTGTGGTTTTAATTTGCATTTCTCTGATGAATAGTGACATTGAGCATCTTTTCATATATCTATTGGCCATCTGTAGGTCCTCTTTGGAGAAGTGTCTATTCAGATCTTCTGCTCATTTCTCAACTGGATTGCATGCTTTTTGGTGCTGAATTGTCTGAGTTCTATAAAGAATTTTAGATATTAAGCCCTTATCAGATGTACCATTGGGGAATATCTTGTTCAATTCAGTAGCTTGTCTTTTCATTTTGTTGATGGTTTCCTTTGCTGTGCTGTCTTCAAATAGCTTTCATTTTAACTCAAAATCAAGATGGTGCAATCTCCTTGTCTTGTTCTATCCTTTGGGAAGTGCAAGTGTTGAGAACTGAGTTTCTTTGGGCCATAATTGCTGCTCAACACTAAAAGAAAAAAATGTTAATGGTTTCCTTTCCTTTGTTGTAGCCCTATTTGTTTATTTTTTTTCTTTTGTTTCCCCTGCCTGAGGACATATATTAGAAAAAAAATATTGCTAAGAGAAATGTCAGAGAGTTTATTGTCTATGTTTTCTTCTAGGTGTTTGATAGTTTTGAGTCTTACATTTAAGTCTTTAACCCATTTTGAGTTTGTTTTTGTATATAGTGTAGGAAGGAGATCTAGTTTCAAGTTTTTTGCATGTATCTGTTCAATTTTCCCAGAACCATTTATTGAATAGACTCTTTTTACCTCAATGTATGTTTTTGTCTCCATCAAATATTAATTGACCATATCAGCATGAGTTTATTTATGGGCTCTCTATTCTGTTCCATTGATCTATATGTCTGTTTTTATGCCAATACCATGCTGTTTTTGATTACTGTGGTATTGTAGTATAGTTTGATATCAGATAGCATGATCCTTTCAACTTTGTTCTTCTTTCTCAAGATTGCTGTGTCTATTCAGGGTTTTCTGTGGTTCCTTATACATTTTAGTATTATTTGTTCTAGTTCTGTAAAATATTCTATTTGTATTTTGATAGTAATATAATAGTTGAATCTATAGATTGCTTCAGGTAGTGTGAACATTTTAATGATGTCATTTTTTCCTATCCATGAACATGATATGTGTTTCCATTTATTTGTACCTTTTTCAATTTCTTTTTTTCAGTATATTAAAGTTTTCTTTTTTGTTTCTTTTTCTTAAGATTTTTTCTTTTTTGATTTAATCTTTGTTGTATTTTTTCCATTACCATTTAGTCCCCTTATACTTCCCTCCCTCCAACAATCACCACACTATTGTCAGTGTCCATGAGTCCTTTTTACTTTTTGCTCAATCCCCCCACCCCCTAACCTGCTCCACACCACTACCTATCATCTGCTGTCCATGTATGAGTCTGTCTCTGTTTTGCTTGTTAGTTCAGCTTGTTCATTAGATTCCACCTATGAGTGAAATAAAATGGTGTATTGTCTTTCTCTGACTGGCTTATTACACTTAGAGTTTTCTAAGTGTAGGTCTTTTACCTACTTGGTTAAATTTATTCCTATGTATTTTATTATTTTTGCTGCAATTGTAAATAGGATTTTTTTCTTAGTTTCCTTTTATGATAGTTCATCATTTGGTGTATAAAAATGCAAACAATTCCTGAATATTAATTTTGTATCCTGCTACTTTACTGTTATTTATTAGTTCTAGCAGTGTATGTATGGAAACTTTAGGTTTCCAAATTGCCTTTTCTTGATTACTTTGGTTATGTTTATTGAGGTATCTTATTTGCCACAGACTGACAGAATGCTATTTTGGGAACCACTCCAGTTTTTTGATTCTTGATGTTTTTGCAGTACAAATATTACTTCAAAGCTAAATGTGTAAATGCCTTAGTGACTATACTTACAAATTGGGAAAATGGGTCTCATAATTTTTTCTTCCTGTGAACCACACAATCCTCAATTGCAGAGCCAAAAAAAGGATACCTTCTGCCACAAAAGAAACATGGAAAAATACAGAGGAAACCAAGAATACTGCCAATCTAACTGGCTTCACCTTCCAACTTTAATACTACTTTCACTGGTTTCAAACCATATCCATGCTCCTATATTCACTACTTGATCTTGGAACTCTAACAAAGAAATAAGCCTTTTTTTTTTTAATTTAAGCACATTTATTGTTCCAAAGACCTGGTTTTAATGAAAAAATGAGGATTAGAGTTCTAAGTAACAAAAGAACAGCGGTGGCATTTATACACATTAACTTCCCCAAGGACCCCCTGTTTTACTACAAAGTGATCATGGGCGGGTTCTTTAGTAACACTAAGTATAGTAGTGGCATTTGAGCACATTAATTGTCCTAAGGACACTCTGTTTTAAAGCAAAGTTAGAAGAGGATGTGGTCCCAGACTAACAAAGGGGCAGTAGCTCCTTTCAACACATTAACAGTCCCAAGTACCGTCTGTGGTAACGTAAGAGAGTTAAGTATGTGGAGGATCCAGGTTAACAGGAGACAGTGGGGACTGAAAGTTTGCACATGATTGATTTGTGATAAGTGCCTTAAGTAATTATCACTTTTCAAATATAAAGTTGGTGCTTCATTCCTGATACAATCATCACTGCTAATCAATTAGAATTGTGCATGTAAACTGTCCAAGTGCATTTTTCTTGAGTATTAAAGGTCCCCTGCTGGAATTCTAAAGGAGTGGCTGTGGCTTGTTCACAGACATGGACAAAAGCAATGATGAATATTATTAATTTAAGAGAAAGATCATTGAGTATTGGGCCCACATTATAGCTACCAAATGGGATACAGTGGGCCTTTCAAATGAAGAGTACTCTGGACAACTATGACTGTACAAATTTATTGTCCAAGAGCTAATTTCTTGAGTAAATCCCTCCTTAGCAATATCTTAGATGGTATGATGGGGTAGGATTCCATTTTTTTTATTGCACAGGGGTATGAACATATTCAATTATGCATATCAACTATTTAAGAGAAAGTACAATGCTACAGAGATAAGGGATATCCTAGACTAATGGGTGGGAGGGACTATTGGCAATGAGGATTTTACATATTCTCAAAACCTGTAAATGATGAAAAGAGCATGAGTGGGTCTTACCTGTTTGGCAGGGCCATAAACAATTGTGTTCATTAATATTCCAAAGTAAAGGCCTTTGACCATTAACATCTCTGCAATAGTCTGAAGTTACAAAGGGTATGTGTAATGAACAGGGACATGGTCAATTGGAATTCTACTCATTACTTATTCATGGAACATGATCTCAGATAGTCTTGCTTAGTTGCAATGCAAAAGATATGGAGGATCACTGATTACAGGTGAGACTATGTAGAATTATAGTTTGGTTCTTTAATTGTCTCAGAACAGCAGGACTCCCCAGAAGCAGAACAAAGACAGTAGGCAGGGTGCCTTCGGACAAGGCTATAGCAATTGGGACTGAACACGTTAACTGTTGAACAGAAGACTTGGGTTTTCTGCATCCACTGCAGTATGCAAAAGTGTTTAGAGCTGGAATATAATCTGATAGTCAGGATTATGGATAATTAGACTTTCACTCAGTGCAAAGAGTTTAGGTGGTCAGCACAGTATATGAACACTGCCAAGAAAATTAGTACTATGACTACTGCAGCAATGGCAGAGGAATGGTTTCTCCTGTCTTAAAGTTCAGGGGATCGAGAGGATGAGTAGTAACTAGAATTAAGGACAATTCTCTGATATGAAACTCTTGATTAATTAACATTTTCTAACATAATGGTGCATAGACTCCTTGTTCTCACATGGGACAATGGACAAATAGGATTCTGTACAGTAATTGAAAATAATGACTCAGATAGTCAGCACTGAAGATTGGCAATGCTGGCGGCAGGTAGAGCATCACAGTCTAATGGATGAGGAATGGATGAGTTTTCATTAAATGTGATTGAAATAAATTCTACAAATAAAGAAATGCATAATAGTTATTTGAGGCTTAAATCTAACCCTAGCAAACCACATAATCAAACTATTTATGACTGACATCCAAAAAATGAGTAGAAACTAAAGTCCAACCTCAGCATTAGCCAAGAGGTAGGTGTTCCTCTTGAAGAAAGCAGGGATTCCTCTTCTGCCACCTGTTGGCCAATGATCGTCTGAGATCCATTTTGGTCCTTGCTATGACTCATTGCCAAGTTCACATGTGGCAGGCATGGAGCACTGCTCCTGGCCACAGTGTAAAGAGCAGAGGCCCAGGGGAAGTAGACTAGCCTTAGGCCATAGTATCAATGCAGAGGGATGGGGCTAGGTTCAGCCAGTGCAACTATTTATTCAGCATGATAAGTGGCAGTGCTGGAGGGGAGGGAGCTGGGAAGAAGGGAGGGAGCTGGAAAGCCAAATGTCCTTAGAAAGACCTGGGGCACCACTTATTGGGGGCGGATTAAGAAAGTAGCACCTCCGCTTCTACCTCCTGATTGGCTGAATAAAGACGACCTTCGAGGAGACATGCTAAATTGGTATAATTCTATTTTCCATTCATTGGCTGTACCCAATTGTACCACCCTATCTGATTGGGTGGGTCATGTGATAATCCAACACTGACCATCCCACTTTTACTTTTTGCAGCAAACACAGAAATGTTCCATCTTTTCTTTAACGTTTTAAACAATGCTGCAGGCCCACCTAGAGCAAAACCCAACAAGACGGTACCACACACACACACAAAACCACCAGGACGTCCACATGACAAACTTCCATTATATCTGCAACAAGGACTGCCATATTGTCCCTGTGGCAAAACCTGTCAGGAGATGCATGCAGCAACACTCAAGTCCTGCCATGTTTTACACTGCAGCGAGTATTTGCACCACAATTTTACATCATGTAACACAGAATTTCTAATGCCATGCTGTGCACTAGAACAAAGACACCACCATGATGTGGACTTCCCACCAGTTGAATACTGCGGCAAAACTGAACACGCCATTTTGGACACTAATAAAGCAGGCAGCCATGCTGAACAATACTACAAAGTCAAGTCACCATTTTAAACCTTGCCCTTAAGTCTTCTTCCTCTCATTTTTAACTAACCCCTTGTAATGTGACAAGGGACAATCTTAGTCTTCTTTCTCAACATAAGACAATTCATGCTAAGCTCCAAAAAAGCCTCAAATCAGCTCATTCAAAATATTTAGCTCATGTAATACATATAACTGCCTCTGTCTGTCCCAGTCTCCATATTGCCTCCCTAGTTTATACTAAGCACAACCAACAAACCATCAGCCAAGCCGCACAGCAATCCTAAAGCAATCCCGGCCTAACTAGCCCCTTAGCCTAACTGCAGAAGCATCTTCCAGCCAAAGCCATAGGTTCACTCACATACCACCAAACAATTAGCAGCAAAAACCTCTAGACATTCCAGATAATATTTAAAAATCACATAAAACAACCACTTTTTGAGCAATTAAAAAAATCTAAGCAGGTATCTATGGCCCCAATGGGTAAGGAAAAAATTAAAGCAGGTATCCAAGGTCCCAGTGAGCCAAAAACTTTTTTTTTAAAAATACCAGGTATCCATTGCCCTGATAGGCCAGAGGTTTGGAGGAAAAGGGTACCCAGCAGGCATTCATGGCCCCAAAGGACAAACTTTTAAAAATATATAAATAAAACCAGATATCTGCCACCTTGATGGGCAAAATATAGAAGAGTAGAAGGAATAGAAAACTAAATCAAAGAGAAAAACAAAAAACAAATATACAAAAAGAAACCCTACCCCAGCTTCAACCAAAAATTATTGCAAAGAAAAATCCCTTTAAAATAGAAACTGGCCTAAAAAAGATTCCACATACCTGAAAAATAAGAAGGGAGATGTCAATAAAATACTGGGAGAAAATTTAGAATTTTAAAATAATTTTATAGAATTTCGCTGATTTTTTTTCAAAGAAATTCACCATAAAGACTGGCAGGAGTTGGAAAATATTCCAGAAATAACTTCATGGGTGAAAACATCTGCTAAATAGCAAGAGTCCATTCCACCTCAGAAAAAGAAAAAAATATATAAAAAATAAGTCTTTTTAAAAACTTTTTAGAGAGAGGGGAAGAGAAGGTAAAAGGGAGTGAGAAAGACATCAATGTGAAAGAGACTGGGAACCGAACCCACAACCTAGGCATGTGCCCTGATCAGAAATTGAACAGGTGACCTTTCACTCTGCAGGGCTATGCCCAACCAGCTGGTCCGCACAAGCCAGGGAGAAATAAAAAGTCTTTCTTTTCTTCAGTTTTTCCGTTTGAATAATGAGAACTTTTCCTTCTAACATTCAGACTTAGCACTTTGAGATTTTTCCTTAATTGTATTTGTCTTAGATGTATCTTACATCTGTACCTTCTTTCTCCCATAATAAACTTTCCAGTGATATGGAAGAGACACATAGTGTCCCAGCAGTGTTTATTAAGATGGGAGAAACTGGAGTCTATTTAAATGATTATGGGAATGATCCAGAAGATCACAGGAAATTAAAGATAAAAGAGAGAAAGAAATAATAGTGTAAGATTCCTAATAAAGTGGGAATAGGGACACTTCATCCATAATATCACTAAGCAACAAGTAGGATGGGGTGCAAGAGTCATACACAGTCTTTGTCTTTGCATTGGTTCTTTCCCTGGATTCTATAAGACTGTATGTTTTCCCTTAATTCGATTTTGTCATCACCACATAGGCTCAGGGAGGAGCATCGTATGTTGGTTATCTGCTATACAGACTTAGGAATAGAACTGGCTTGGATTCCCAGGCCAATATTTCTATACACCATATTACTGTTATTAAAGACAGTGTATTTTTTTTCTAAAAATACTCTGATTTTTTTGATTCTTGATTAAGAATTTTCTCTACACTTCAGTACTTTCTAACTGTTTGATTTGGAAATGGTTCTGCATATGAAATTAATCTAAGGTACAGGATATTCCCTGTTCAAGTGTCTGGAGGAGTTCTGCTGCACCCACTGCTCCCTTATATCCCTTTTGGCACCACTGACTCATAAGTAGATATGGAGGAAACAAAGGATAATGTTAATTTAACCAGCTTCACCTTCCAACTTTGGTAGTGCTTTCATTGGAACAGTGGCTTAACATCATTTCTCTGGTTCCTGCTCACTGTTTAGAACTATGACTGAAAAATACACAGTCTTTTTCTTCATTATACACATTTATATTTATAAATTTCCCGTGAGAAAATCCAATAATAAGCCCACAGGGAGTATTTATAAATTATTTATTAAGTCAGTACTCTGCAGAACTCATTGTTATCATTTGACTACTTCATCTACCAATTTTCTAAGATGTGAGTTGCCTATTCATGTACTAATCTCTTTTCATCCCTCAAATTATGGTTTTTTTATTGTTCTTGACCCTGATAACTTCATTCCATTGTAATAGGACCCCATAAACTACTTTTGGCCATTAACTTGCTCTTTATTATTTTCTCTCATAACATTGACTTAAAAGTTCTTATGTAGCATTTTCTGAGCCTGTGTTGCTACGTGGACTATCTTCTACTTCCTTAAACTTGAAACACTAAAACTCAAAAGTGTCAAGTAATTCTGTGCCGATCATGTCCAACTTCCCTTTCTATGCTGGCAACCTGTCTTCTGACTGTAATTCTTGAGGGTCATGCCCAGGGTCCCTACGGGCAGGCCTAACACTGTGAAGGGAACCATGCAGTGAACAGGGAACTGGCACCACAACTTTCTTGATCAGTCCTGTAATTTCTTGGTGAACAAATCCACAAATTTCAGATGGTCCTTTAATTTTCTGATGTTTTTATTCCCATGAACCAAAGTCTTTTAGCATCATTTCCCCCCACAAATAATAGTCAAGAACTCTGACTGGCTCTTCTTCTACCTTCTCATCTCACACAAGGACACTCTCACTTGAATCACCATGGTTATAGCTTTAAGCTTCATTTCAACAACGTTGGCTGCTGTTCCTTAAGCCTATTCTTTATATACTTTGAGTTCATGCTGCCTTTCTTCTGTTGCTTTTGTCAATATAATATCACACATCAGATGTGACTGCTGTTACTGGCCATGGCTGTACATGACCAAAGGAGGCCCCAGGGTGGCCCAAAATGGAAAACTCCCAGATCATGTAATAATGGGCAGAAAAAAAGCAAATAGTGCCCCAGTGCTGGCACAGCAAGGACTTTAAGGCCCTAGCACACAGATCAGGCCTGGGTTATATGACTTCCTGAATAGGGGACTTTTTTGCCTTCTATAGCAGTGTAAGATGTCTGTCTTTAGGTGCCAAATGTGAAGGCAGAAAAAGTATGAAATATAACAAGCTCAAGTTCACACCTCCCTAAACCTGGGTGGGTATTTTTCTCCATGTGGCATGCCTAGTCTACAGAATTAGGTCATGCTTCTTAGAGATCCACAGGAGGCCATGGACAGCCAAGTTAACTCTGGTGTCTGTATCTCATTTGTATTCTTTGGTCTGCTGATCTACTTTGAGAGTAAGCCTAAGCAAAAGTGAACTTTAATGCGAACCAGATTCCATGATTTTGCCTCATGTAACTGGAAGTCAATTTTCCTTTTCATATTTTCACTGATCTATGGACCTTATCAGCCAGTCTTCAGGATAACACATAGAGGAAGGTGCTCTGTGGGAGGCTTTGCCTCATTCCTCCCTTCATATTAATTTCTCTTCCTACCATTGATCTTAGGCATTCAACTTCACTGACATTGAATAAAATTAGTTATTCTTTTAAGAAATATTTTTAAGTACCTACAATATGCCAGGTACTGTTTTGAACATTGAGGATATAGAACTGAACAATAAAGGTACAAACTCTGCTTTCATGGGCCTGACACTTGACAGTATGTTAGATTGTAAAAAGTGATATGGAGAAAATAACACCAGCAAGAAAACAGAATAAGGAGTATTTGAGACTACCTTAAATAAAGCGATTAAGGAAACAATGAAAAGGTGACATTTAAAGAAAAAATGAAGGAAATGAGGGCACAAGTCACATACTACCCCAGGGTAGATAGCTTCAGGTGGAGAGAACAAGTGAACACACCCTGAGGTGGGATCAGGCTTAGAAACAACCTAAATTTCCATCAACAGATAAATCGACAAAATGTGGCTTATCCATACAATAGCTTAAAAAGGAATGAACTACTGATTCATCATACAATGTGGGTGAACCTCCAAAACAATATGCTAAGTAAAAGCAACCAGGCACAAAATGCTACATATTATGATTCCATTTACATGAAATGTCCATAATAGGCAAATTTATAGAGACAAAAAGCAGAGTAGTAGTTGCCTGGAGCTGGGGATGGGAAAGCAAATTAAACTGTAAATGTAAATGTAAAACTAAAAAGAAAATGATAGTTACACAATTCTATAAATCTACTAAAAAGCCATCAAACTTTACATTTAACTAAATAAAGTAAATAAATTTTATGGTATGTATATCATACCTCAATGAAGCTGTTTTAAAAAAAGTAGGCCTGGCTGACTGGCATTCTAGAGCTTTACTAGATTGAGAGAATGAGAGAGAAAGAGAGAGAAGGAGGGAAGAAGAAGGAAGACAGAAGAAAGAAGAAGCAGCCCCCAGATACCAGTGTTCTCCCACTCCACCATCATAAGGGTGAAACCTATGGGGGAGAGGGAAAATTTGACAGTTTCCATTTTCCAATCAAGGTTAGGGGGGAAATTAAAAACAGTGTGGAATTATGCTCAGTTTGGTTTGGAACTCTCAGACACCACATTTCTCAGTGCCCCCTCACTAACAAGGCATGATGATAAGAAAAATCAATACAAGACATTTCGAGGCAGACAAAGAAACTTATGTATCCCTCAAACTCCTACCTGGAATGAACTAACCAGGAAGTTTCCTCATGTTTCCAGTGGATGACATGGAAAATAGCTGAATGTTAACAGCGAGCAGGCCTGTCATGAGTCAACTTCCATGAGGAGAACTCTATGGCAGAGATTGCAGGATGACAGCCTCATCCAGGGACTGGAATAAAGAATATAGCTAAGATTCAGAAGATCTAAAAGACAGGCAGGGGGAGACCTGGGGCCAAGTCAGCACAGTGGTGAAGAACCCTGGACCTAGATGGGCTAAACGCATAGACCCTTCATTTTACAAGCCCTGTGTTTCATCATTAGATGTCAGCAATGTGTTCAGTGTTGGGGGAGAAGAGTTGCTAACAACACTACTTTAGTGAGCAATGAAGAGCCACACAAGGATGCCCATGTCAACTGGCTGCTCCTTCTCTCTCACCATCTTGAGGAGGAAGGATGTAGAAGTGGGGAATTGAAACTCTGAAACAATGTGAATTATCCAAGGGGACTGAATTAACCCAGAAGATACTATTTTTATTGAAATATATTATATATATAACATTGTGTAAGTTAAAGGTATACATGTTGATTCGATACATTTATATATTGTAATATGATTTTCATTGTAACAATAGTTAACACCTCTATCACATCACATAATTAGCATTTCTTTTCATGGTGGGAATAATTATGATGTAGTCTCTTAGCAAATTTGATGAATATAATACAATATTATAGTTTATATACACTATACTATGCATTAGGTCTTCAGGATTTATTTTTAGTGGAAAGAGACTGCATTTTTTTTGTCATGGCTTAATATAGTAATAAAACAAGTTGAGTCAGTCCCCAATTGAACACAGTGAACCAAGGCCTATGCCTGGCTTCTCATGTACAGTGTCCTGACAGTAGCAGACTCTGGGGAACCAGACTGAGCTCTGTAGAGTTCTAGATAAGGCACCAACATTTTTGCCATTGGATATTTGATAAGGATTTTGATAATGAAGCTAAAAGCAGGAAAGAAAAAGAAGACAGAGGAACATAGGTAAAAGTATAAAATGGCAATAAATATGTACCTATCAATAATCACTTTAAATATAAATGGCTTACATGTTCCAATCAAAAGACATAAGGCAGCTGAATATATAAGAAAACAAGACCCATATATATGTTGTCTAGAAAAGACCCATTTCGGAAAAAGAGACAAACACATACTAAGCAGATGAGAAAAGATATTTCATGCAAATAAAAAGGGAAAAAAGTTCAGTAGCAATGCTTATATCAGACAAAATAGACTTTAAAACCAAGGCTATAGTAAGAGACAAAGAAGGACACTACTTAATAATAAAGGGAAACAAGAGGATGTAACCCTTGTAAACATTTATGCACCCAACATAGGAGCAACTAAATATGTAAAGCAAATCTTGATGGATACAAAAGGAGAGATCGACAGAAATACAGTTATAGTCAGGGATTTTAACACCCCACTGACACCAATGGATAGATCTCCCATACAGAAAATCCACAAGGAAATCATAGCCCTACATGACACACTAGATCAGATGTATTTAATTGATATTTTCAGAGCATTTTACCCCAAAGCAGAATATACACTCTTTTCAAGTGCATATGGGAGATTTTATAGAATAGATTCCATGTAAGGACACAAAACAAATCTGGATAAATTTAAGAGGATTGAAATCATAACAAGCATCTTCTCTGGCCATATTGGTATGGGACTAGAAAGAAATTAAAATGAACTTAGCCAGCTGCGCCCAGCTCCAGTTCTCTGCTCATTCACTCTGTTCTGCTCAGGTTGCACCAGCGTGGCAACAGGCCATCTCCTTCACCAAGGACTTCCTGGCCAGAGGCATTACTGCTCCCACCTCTAAGATAGCTGTGGACTCTATCCCACAAGTCAAGCAGCTGCTGCAGGTACAACACACCGCTGAGAATTTCGCAGTACAAGGTCATGTGGGTTGCATTGTAGGTATCCCCAAGGAGCAGGGCATGATGTCCTTCTGGAGAAGCAGCCTGGTCAGTGTCATCTGCTACTTCCCCACACAAGCCTTCAAGTTTCTACCAAGGATAAGTACAAGCAGGAGTTCCTGTAGGGCACGGACAAGCACATGCAGTTCTGAAGGTATTTTGCCAGCAACCTGGCCTCTGGCAGTGCAGCTGGAGCCATCTTCCTCCTTCCCTTTGCTTTGTCTACCCCATGGACTTTGCTAGAACTCATCTGACTCCTAATGTGGGGAAAATGGGCACCCAGCAGGAGTTCAAAAGCCTGGGAGACTATCTGATGAAGATCACCAAGTCTGACAACACTTGAGGCCTGTACCAGTGTTTCAATGTCTCAGTGCAGGGCACCATCCTCTACCAGAACCCCTGTTTCAATGTGTGCCACACAGGCCAAAGGCATGCTTCCTGTCCCAATGAATGTCCACATATGGTGAGCTGGATGATTGCCCAGATGGTGACAGCTGTGGCCAGCATGGTCTCCTACCCCTTTGACTCCATGAGACAGAAAATGATGATGCAGTCAGGGTGCAAAGGAGCCTGAGCATGTACAGGAGGAACATCAACTGCTTGCAGAAGATCTTCAAGGATGAGAGGGGAAAGGCATTCTTCAAGGTCACCTGGTCCAGTGTCCTCAGGGTCATGCTTTCATGCCAGTCCTATATGATGAGCTGAAGAAAAATTCATCTAGGCCCATCACCTCACCTAGGAACAGGGACCAGCAGAGTCACATAGAATTCCTCACTGTTATGGACCATTGATCTTTCAGAAATTCCAGTGCCCTTGTCTAGCCAGATCATGTGTGAAGGGGTGGGGAGGGCTCTAGAGCAAGGTTCATTGTCATCACAACCACTGGCTCCCTGATTCCATGCATCTATTATGGTGGGGAGGGGGAATCTTGACATCTTTGTGGTTCCAAGGGCAGAGCAGCTCCCCTACGGAAACCTGAAGCCTGGGTGCTCGTAGGACTAGCCTGTGTGCATTTGTTTAAAGGAAATCATGTCTCCTATTTATACTAAGAACTATTTTCTTTTGCATAGCCTAATATTGTGAATATGTTCTATGTTGGGCATTCTGCTGCAAATAATAAAAAACAGGACACAGAAAAAAAGAATGTAAAATAGTGGTTGCCAGAGGTTCAGAAGTTTAGGGGAAGGAGTCATGAGGAGTTATTGTTTAATGGGTACAGAGTTTCAATTTTGCAAGATTAAAAGAGCTCTGGGGATGGATAATGGTGATGGTTACATAACAATATGAATGTACTCAATACTATTTTTAAATTTAAGCTAGTAAATTTTATGTTATGTGTATTTTATCACATTAAAAATTTGGGAAAGAAAGAAAATAAACAAGTGGTCCGTGGTCATACATCCATTTAAGAGGTAAAATCAATCATTAGAATCAGGTCTGTCTGATACAAATTCTATGTTCTTTCCACAAAATCATGAAACTATCATAATCAAATAATGTGACTTCATTTATGAAACCAACATTTTTCCAATAGATACATCTTGGTCAACCATGTATTCTTATTGTTACAAAATTTTATGGGCCTTGACTTCAAGAATGTCTTCACAGCCTGTGGATCATTGTTTTGATTCTTCTCAGTGGTAGTAAATTTTACTTCTTTGAGGATGGATTAATTTTTGGAAACTAGGGAAAGTAATTTTATGGTTTTAAATGTGGTTAAGCTAGGTAATACAATTTGAGCAAAAATAAGTTGTGTTTATAATATAACAAGTTTACTTCCCTGCCTGGTTCATACACTAGACCAATACCTAAATATTTCATGAATTAATGAGTAGTTAGGTAAACATATCTTCCAAGAGAATCACACCTTGACTTTGAAGGTCAATACTAACTAGAGATTATAGATTGAGAAATATGTTTTGTTCATATTGTTGAGTTACTCATTCACACCATATATCTGCTAACAAAAGTTCACAAATATCTACTGTATTAACTCTAAAGAAACACAGGTGGCCCTCTTGATAGTAAATTTCAATTTTATGTCTCATAATTCAGCCTCAGTCTGTCATTCTCCCTAGAGATAAAACTTTAAGAAAACAGGCTAACCATCAACCAGAAGGATTTAAGAGTCCAATGTGCGGAGTGAATACATAATAAATACAATTTAGGAGGAGTTCCTCATTTTATCTGAAGAAGACAAGAACTTGTGAATCTTTGCCCATTTTTATAACCTAATCTCTTTTTCAAGAGTAAAACTTTTGGAAGGATTTATTAAGCAATAAATTTCTTTTTTCACTTTTAACCAAATGCTTGATCTGTAGACACATTATTTCTTGTTAATTTGAGAATCATTTGAATTTTAGAGAAGTGAGGAATCTGTAGTTAAACTATAAAAGATCCAGTACCAATGATTTTTATGCAACATTATGCATATAATGAGATAGCAGATAGCCTAAGTACTACAAAACAAACATTTGTAATATTTGAACATAGGTATATTGAAAATCCAGCTAAATCACACATTTGATTACAGCTGAGTGTTTGGTTTTATCCACACCATGCATTTTTTTCTCAATGTACAGTTCTACATATTATCCACCTCTAACCACTATAACTCTAAGCTATCATTTCTCAGATATCCCCCTTCTGAAATATCAGACTCATATCAAATTGTCTTTTGGACATTTCCATCTGGATTCCCAGAATCGAGACTTTTGTGCATACCTATTAAGACTGTACAGTAGAGTACCATGTAAATATTGCCTCTTGGAGTTATACAATATAGTAACCTTGTCCACAAATAAAACAGTCAAAATTAAACTTACCAAGTCCTTCAATCAAAATGAGCTTACCTTGATGAGTTCAGCTTTGTAATTTGTAAGTCTCCTTGATAACTCCTCTTGTGCTCTATGTTCAATCAATGGCTTAGCCAAATAGATTCTTACCTTCAAGGTGCTTATCAGATCCATTTTCTGTTTCTCCTTTCCACTGGAAAAAACTTAACCATTCCTTCATTGTTTAGAATTATAGAATTGCACATATGAAAGCAATAATGGTTGTATAGGTCCAGACGAAATAATTCATTGTACAGATGAGGTAACTGAAGTCTAAAAATTTAAATGACTTGCTGAATGTTGATATACAACTAGTTAGTGACGAATGTATGATTAGAATAGGAGTCTCCTTATTCTCATACACCCAATCTTTTCACTATAAAATGATTATCCCTTTTTTTCATCTGGCTCGATCATCTGTCTTCTGGCTTTCCCCACTTCAATCCATCCTACACACTTTGGCCAGATTAATCTATAGAAAATATTACTTTTTAAATAAGTCTTTTATTGTCTCACCTTGTTTTGTAAAGTAAGCACAAATTTGTTACTGAATGACACATTATGAATGCAACATATTTTTCTGGTGTAATTTGAAAACAGAAAATATATCAATGTATTTCGCTATAGTAATAGACTAAAGGAGAAAAATTGCGTTTGTTTGAAGCATTTCAGAAAAATATTTGCTGAATTTAAATATTTATGTATAAAGAGATACATAATTGAACTCATCGGTTTTCCAAGAGAAATTAAAATTTATGTTCACACAAAACCTGTGCACTAATATTTATAGAAGTGTTCTTCATAATTGTTAAAAACTGGAAACAATCCATGATGTCCTTCAGCAGGTGAGTGTTGTACATCCATACAATGAGATGACACTCAGCAATAAAAGGTAATGAATACATGCAACAACCTGGATGAATCTCCAGGGAATTATGTTGAATGAAAAAGTCAGTCTCAAAAGTCACATATGGTATTATTTTAGTTGAATAATATTATTGAGTTAACAGAATTAGAAATGGAGAATAAATTAGTGATTGCTAGGGGTAAGTGTAGGAGTGAAGGAGGATGGATGTGGCTATAAAGTGGTATCATGAAGGGGCTCTGGCAAAAATTCTGTGTCTTAACTGTGGTGGTGGCCATGTAAATCTACATATGTGATAAAGCTGCATAGGACTACACACATGTATACATGCACATGCATACACCAAAGAGTGTATGAAAAACAGGCAAAATCAATAATCTCTGTGGATTGTATCATGATCAGTTTCTTGGTTTGATATTATATTATGGTTACACAGGATGGTACCTCTGGGAGCAACTGGGGAAAAGTACACAGGACTTCCCTATACATCTTTTTACAACTTTCTCCCACAAAGTATCATTATTCCAAAATAAAAAAAGCTTAAAATATTAAAATAGAGAGATTTTTAAGCAAAATAAATTCTGACTTGTGGACATCCTTTGGTTGTAATCTCAAAAAGTTGGATCCTGCCCAGTGTGAGGAAAATTTAACTCATAAGGTATTTTTTTTCTTTTTCTTTTTTATTTTTTTGAGAATTTTTATGAGTTTATTTGAACCAAACTGACAACAATGCCTGGGAGCAAATCTCAACTGCTCCTCAAAAGGTGATTTCACACTCTCTTGCCAATTAATGTCCAGGTAGTTAGAGCTTCCTTAATGATGGGAAATTTGAAGAGTGAAAAAAGATCTAAACATGAACAGTAAAACAACAATGTTAATAAAAAATATACAAGAATATCTTTGTGACCTCACGATAGGGAAGCAATTCTCAAAAAAACTTGAAAAGCACAAATGATAAAAAAAAAGTTGCTTAATTTGATAATATCAAAACTAATAAGTTCTGTTCAATTAGGGACATCACTGGAAAAATGATTAATTCCAAATAATGGAATTATGGAAGGTGAAAATATTTTTAAATTTCAATAACAAACAAGAACTTTTAAAAATTTAATCATTTTATTTTCATTTGACAAACACTAAATCATACATTAAATCTGTTCACACCAGTAAAAATATTTGTTGCAGTAACATCTGCTAATATGTGCTATTCTCAGAAAACAATTATATCATGATTCTTTTTTACTGAATTTATTGGGGGTGACACTGGTCCACAAAACCATACAGGTTTCAAGTGTACAACTCAACAAAATATCATCTGCACATATTCATGTGCTCATCACCCCAAGCAAAGTCTGTTTCCATCCCCATTTCCTTCCTTTTGCTCACCTTTACCAACCTCCACTTTCATTTCCCTCTGGTTATCACCACACTGACAAACAAGAAATTAATATATATAATACACAAGAGCATCTGAAAGTAAAAAAGATAAAGACAGTGAACTTAATAGAAGAATGGATAAATAATAACAGGCATTCATGAAATAAACTCAAAAAGTTAGCAAGAATATGACATGAAAACTCCAGGCCTAGATTGGTGTCAATGATAAATTCTAACAAACGTTTAATGAAAAATAATGCCAATTTTGTAAATCTCTTATAAAAAATAGAATTGAAAGGAACACTTCCTAACTCATTTTATGAGACCAGCATTTCCCTAGCACCAAAACCAAACACATTACAAGAAAAAAATTGCAGACCAAAATCCCTGATAAACATAGACACTTAAATCCTCAACAAAATATTATCAGATCTAATCTAGCCACATATCAAGTGAACAGCACATTATGATCAAGGGGGTTTACCTCAGGAATGAAAGGCTGGCTCAACATCTGGGAAAAAATTAATGTAACTTATCAGATCAACAAGGTATAGAAGGAAAAACATGTGATCATCACAATAGATGAAGAAAATCCACTTGAAAAAACCCAACTAACATTTATAATTAAAAAAATAGAGAACTTCAAAGTAAATTTCATTAATCTGATAAAGGAAATTTATTTTTTTGTAAAACCTATAGCTTTCATGACACTTAATGGTGAAAACTTTCCTCCTAACATTGGGGAAAAACTAATGGGTGTCTGCTTTTACCAATTTGATTTAACATCAAACTGATAGTCCTAGCCAGTGCAGTGAGGTAAGAAAAAAGCACACAGATTAGAAAGAAATAACTAAAATTATTTCAATTCACAGAAAACATGATTGTCTTACATAGAAAATTCCAAGGAATCTACAAAAAGTTCCTACAACTAAGAAGGAAATTTGGTATACTTGCAGTATATATAAGGTCAATATACAATTTTTTTCTTTATACCAGCAATGAATAATTGGGTTCAATTTTTTTAAAAAATAGTATCATTTACATAACACCAAGAACATTAAATGGTGAGATATAAACCTAATAAAATATGTGCAGAATCTATATACTGATATCTATAAAACACTGATTAAAGAAATAAAAAAATTCTAAATAAATGGAGAGATGTTTCATGTTAATGGATTGGAATACTCAATAGTATGAAATCCATGATAATACCAGTGAGGATGCTGAACAATTTCAATTCATATATATTGCTGGTAGGAATGCAAAATGGAACAGCCACTTTGGAAAACTGTTTGGCAATTTCCTATAAAGTCAAATATATACCAACTAAATGACCCAGCAATCCTACTCCTATGTACTTACCCATGAGAAATGAGACATATACCTCACCAAAACCTACATGTTAATTTTTATAGCAGCTTTATTTGTAATTGCCAACATTTAGAAAGCAATGCTTCAACTGGTAAGTGGATAAACACACTGCAGCACATTCATACAATGGAATGCTATTTGGCATCAAAAAAGAACAAACTATTGAAAAATATAACATGGTTGAATTTTAAAAACATACTAAATGAAAGAAGCCAGACATCAAAAACCTACATTTTGTATAGTTCCATTTATATGACATTTAGGTTAAGACACTACTGGCATGGAAAATAAATTTGTCTCCAGGGATCATAAATATGGAGAGGGGTTGATGACATGGGATCATCTTGTGATGGTGATTGTGCAACTCTACACATTTGTCAAAACTCATAAAATGGTAATCAAAAATTAAGTTTTGTTGGATGCAAGTTTTAAAAATAAATAATTTGCAAAAGACAAAATGAGCAATTCACAAAAGAAGATATCCAATGGTTAATAAACCTACAAAAAGATCTTCAACTTCACTAATATCAGAAAATGCAAATAAAAAATATCCTATGAAATAACATTTTCCACTCACAAGGTTAGTAAAAACTAAGTTTGTTGAGGATTTTGAGAAAAGAGAATTTTTATAAACTGCTGATGAGTATGTAAATTGGAGAGCAACTTTGCAATATTTTTAAAGTTGAAGATACATACCAAGTCTGTCCAGAAGAGGTCCAGCTATTGTTAATATAACAAGAATGAATGGTGTGACATCTATGTAACCTCACTATAAATGAGAGTTGGACTGGAATATGCATGTGTGAACAATGATGACTTCACTGTATTAGTCAGTGGGGGCAGTAGATGCCAATGAATGAGCATGTGTACTGTGTGGCTGGTGCCTTCAAAATGACTGAGTAGAGCAATTAATCTACATCAAATTTTGTCTTAAGCTTGTGGAGGCCAAGGTAGAAAACAAAACCCAGAATAAGCAAGAAAAGGAAAAGAAGCTCAGAAAGAATGAAGAGGGGTTAAGGGAAATGCATAACAACATGAAATGTAATAATATTCATATAAGAGGGATACCAGAGAGAGAAGAAGAAGACCAAAGGATAGAGAACCTGTTTGAAAAAGTAATAATGGAAAACTTCCCTAAATGGATGAGAGAAAAAGTCACACAAATCCAAAAAACACAGAGTCCCAATCAAGAGGAACCCAAACAGGCCCACTTCAAGACATATCATAATTAAAATGGCAAAATCCCAAAACAAAGAGAGAATCTTAAAAGCAGCAATGGAAAAACATGAAGTAACATACAAGGGAGCCTCAATAATACTAGCAACTGACTTCTCAATGGAAATGCTCCAAGCCAGAAGAGAATGGCAAGAAATATTCCAAATAATGAGAATTAGAGGCCTGCAAACAAGACTACTCTATCCAGCAAGGCTCTCAATTGAAATGGAAGGCCAAATAAGGAGCTTCACAGATGAAAGAAACCTCAAAGAATATACCTCTTCCAAACCAGCTCTTCAAGAGATGCTAAAGGGTCTGCTTCAAGAACAGGAAGAAAAACAGTAAAAGAGAGAGGAACACAGGTATGAAAAAATGGCAATGAAAGTACCTATAAATAATAACCTTAAATGTAAATGGAATAAATGCCCCAGTCAAAAGATACAGAATAGCTGAATGAAAAGGAAAACATGACCCACATATATGCTCCCTACAAGAGACCAACCTCAGAACAAAAGACCTACACAGACTGAAAGTGAAGGACTGGAAACAAATATCCAAGCATGTACAGGGAAGAAAAGCTGGGGTAGGGATACTCCTATCAGATAAAATACTTCAAAAGAAAGGCCATAAAAAGAGACCCAAAAGGTCACTTCATAATACTCAAAAAAAGAATCCATCAAGAAGACACAAACATTATAATCATATATGAACACAACATAGGAGCACCCAAATGCATAAGGAAAATCTGGGACGGCTTAAAGAAATATGTAGACAACAACACTACTATAGTACAGGATTTCAAAACCCCACTGTCAAAAATTGATAGATAGTCCAAACAAAATAACAACAAATATAGTGTGGCATTGAATAATGCCATAGATGAAATGGACTTAACTGATATATAGAGAGAGCCTCTCATCCCAAAGAAGCAAAAATACACATTCTTTTCAAATGCATATGGAAGATTTTCAGAGGCAGACCACATGATAGGACACAAAATAAGCCTCAACAAATTCAAGAAAATTGAAATCATATCAAGCATTTTCTCTGACCACAAGAGACTGAAATTAGAAGTCAATCTCAAAGAAAAAAACCCCAAGCACTCAAAGTCAGGAGGTAAAATATCATGCCATTAAACAATGAATGGGTCAAAAATGAGATTAGGGAAGAAATCAAAAAGTTTCTGAAAACAAATGTAAATGAACTCACAACAATCTTAAACTTATGGAACACAGCAAAGGCAGTCCTGAGAGGGAAGTTTATAGCAATACAGGTATACCTAAAAAAGATAGAAACATTTCAAATAAACAACCTAACCCTACACCTACAAGAACTAGAGGAACAACAATAAAGACAGCCCAGAGCAAGTAGAAGGAAGGAAATAACCAAGATAACAGCAGAATTAAATGTCATGGAGGCTAAGAGCACAATTCTAAGGATCAATAAATACAGAAGCTGGTTCTTTGAAAAGATAAAGAAAATCAACAAGGCTTTAAGCAGGCTCATCAAAAGAGGGAAGACCCAAATAATCATAATCAGAAATGAAAGAAGAGAGATTACAACTGATACCACAGAAATACAAAGGATTGTAAGAAATTACCATATTTTTCAGACTATAAGATGCACTTCCCTCCCCCAAAATTTAGGAGGAATAATGGTTGTTAATGCTGCTGTTGAGTTCTGTTTACATGTACATTGGTGAAATATTATGTTATATATGTTATTAAATATTTTACCACATTTTTTTTTGCTTCAAAAATTTTTTTCCTATTTTCCTCCTCTTAAACTGAGGTGCATCTTATGGTCCAAAAAATACAGTTCTATGAAGAACTATATGTCAAGAAATTTGAAAACCTAGGTGAAATGGACAAATTTCTAGAAAAAAATATAATATTCCAAAACTCAATGAAGAAGAAGCAGAAAGCCTGAACAGACCAATAACAGCTGATGAAATTGAAACAGTAATCAAAAAGCTTCCAACACACAAAAACCCTGGACCAGATGATTCCACAGGATAATTTTACAAAGCATTTAAGGAAAAGCTAACCACCATCCTCCACAGATTGTTCCAAAAAATTCCAGAAGATGGAAGACTACCAAACTCTTTTTATGAAGTTAACATCATCCTAATCCCAAAAGCAGATAAGGACATAGCGAAGAAAGAAAACTTCAGGCCAGTATCAGTGATGAACATAGATGCTAAAATGCTCAACAAAATATTGGCAAACCGTATCCAACAATATATTAAAAAATCATACACCATGATCAAGTAGGATTCATCCCAGGGATGCAAGGATGCTACAATATTCACAAATCAGTAAATGTAATGCATCACATAAATACAAGCAAAGAAAAAAATCATATGATCATATCAGTAGATGTAGAAAAAGCATTTAATAAGGTACAACACCCATTTATGATAAAAACATGTAGCAAAGTGGGAATAGAGGGAACATTCCTGAACATAATAAAGGCCATATATGAGAGACCTACAGACAACATTGTACTCAATGGGCAAAATCTTAGAGATTTTTCACTAACATCAGGAATAAGGCAAGGATGCCCACTTTCACCATTCCTATTCAATATAGTACTGGAAGTCCTAGCCACAGCAGTCAGAGAAGAAAAAGAAATAAAAGGCATCCAAATTGGAAAGGAGCAAGTAAAACTGTCATTGTTTGCAGCTGACATGATAGTGTACATAGAAAATCCTATAAACTCCACCAAAAAACTAATCGATCTAATAAATGAATTTGGCAAAACAGTGGGATATAAAGTCAACACTCAAAAATCAAAAGCATTTTTGTACACCAATAAGGAAATATCTGAAACAGAAATCAGGAAAAAATCCCATTTCATATAGCAACAAGAAAAATAAAGTACCTTGGAATAAACCTAACCAAGGAGGTAAAAGACCTGTACTCACAAAACTATACAACACTGAAGAAAGAAATTAAGGAAGACACGAACAAATGGAAGCATCACCACGCTCAAATGTTGGAAGAATTAACATCTTCAAAATGGCCATACTGCCCAAAGCAACTTACAGATTCAATGCAATGCTTATTAAAGTACCAATAGCATATTTCACAGACATAGGACAAACACTTCAAAACTTTATATGGAACCATAAACAACCCCAAATAGCTGCAGCAATTTGAGAAAGAAGAACAAAGCAAGAGGGATCACAATACCTGATATCAAACTGTATTACAAGGCCATTGTAATCAAAATAGCCTGGTACTGGCATAAGAAAAGACACATAGACAAATGGAACAGAACAGAGAGCCAAGAAATAAATCCAAGTCTCTATGGCCAATTAATATTTGACAAAGAGGGAAGAAGCATAAAATGGAGTAAAAATATCCTCTTCAACAAATGGTGTTGGGAGATCTGGATAGCTACACTGAAAAAAAATGAAACTTGATTACCAACTTACACCATACACAAAAATAAATTCAAGGTGCATAAAAGATTTAAATATAAGCTGTGACACCATTAAAGTCCTAGAGAAGAACTTAGGCAGGAAAATCTCAGATATTCCATGCAGCAATATTTTCACTGATATGTCCCTTAGAGCAGGGGACATAAAGGAAAGAATAAACAAATGAGATGTCATCAAAATGAAAAGCTTCTGCATGGCTAAAGAAAACAGTATTAAAATAAAAAGTGAACCAACTGTATGGGAAAACATATTTGCCAATGATACCTCAGACAAGGGTTTGATCTCCACAATAGATAAAGAACCCACACAACTCCACTTCAGGAAGACAAACAACTCAATTAAAAATGGGCAAAAGACTTGAACAGACACTTCTCCAAGGAGGACATACAGAGGACCCAGAGACATATGGAAAGATGCTCAGCATCACTAGCCATCAGAAAGATGCAAATTAAAACCACAGTGAGATACCATTTCACACCAGTCAGAATGGCCATCATAAACAAATCAACAAACAACAAGTGCTGGAGAGGATTCAGAGAAAAGGAAACCCTAGCATGCTGTTGGTGGGAATGCAGACTGGTTCAGCCAGTATGGAAAACAGTATGGAATTTCCTCAGAAAAGTAAAAATGGAACTGCCTTTTGACCCAGCAGTTCCACTGCTGGGATTATACCCTAAGAGCCCTGAAACACCAATCCAAAAGAACCTATGCACCCCAATGTTCATAGCAGCACAATTTACAATAGCCAAGTCCTGGAAGCCACCTAACTGCCCATCAGCAAATGAGTGGATCAAAAAACTGTGGTACATTTACACAATGGAATTCTATGCAGCAGAAAGAGAAAAGGAGCTCCTACCCTTTGCAATAGCATGGATGGAACTGGAGAGCATTATACTAAGTGAAATAAGCCAGGTGGTGAGGGACAAATATCATATGATTTCACCTTTAACTGGAACCTACTCAACAAAATAAGTAAGCAAACAAAATATAAGCAGAGACATTGAAATTAGGAACAATCTCACAGGAAGTTTTCATAGGCTTCACATTTTTAAAATATTTTTTATTGATGAGAGCTGTATCCAGGCTTGGCATGTGTTCCCAAGTAGAGGGCATTGGGTCTTCTGGCAGTTCTCCTCCACGTGGATTCCAAGTTGAAAGATTGTGTAGGTTCAGGGAGTGAGCATCTGGGGGGTGGGGCAGAGAAGGAAGGAAGGCCACAGACAATCCCAGCACTGGACTGTGACTTCTCCAAAATCAGGGCTTTTTGTGAAGCTCAGGACTGTTTTGTGTACAGTGACATTAAAAATCTGACTTAATTAAAAGAAAAAAAAGAAATTAGGAACAATCTAACAATAGCCAGAAGGGAGGGGGGAGGGGACAGTCAGGAGAAGCGTTTTCAGGAACTATCATAAAGGACACACGGACAAAACCAAGGGGGAGGGAAGAATCAAAGGAGAGAGGTGGGTTTGGCTGTGGTGGGTGGGGAGTGGTGGGGAAAAATGCAGACAACTGTAACTGAACAACAATAAAATAATTTAAATACACACAAAAAATTTTGCCTTAAGTTTGAACATTCCTCCATGGAAACTATTCAGATGATTAAGAAAATCACATCTATGGGCAACTGGTGATTGGGAGCTTTCTCAGAACAATGTTACCACTCATGCATCAGGTCTTTTACAGAGTTTTTTTTGCAAAACATCAAATCACCCAGGTGACTCAGCCCCTCCAAATCCCAGATTTGGCACTCTGTGACTTCTGGTTTTCCCCAAACTGATATCACCTTTGAAAAGGAAGAGACTTTTGACTGTCAATGAAATTTAGGAAAATATGATGGGACAGCTGATGGAAATTGGGAGAACTGTGTGAGGTCTCAACATGCCTACTTTGAAGGGGACTGAGGTGTCATTGTCCTATGTACAATGTTTCTTGTATTTTGTATCTTCTTCAATAAATATCTCTATTTTTCATAGTGTATATCTAGATACTTTCCAGACAGACCTTGTAAAACCTATATCCTAGTCATTCTGCTTTGTGGTTTTTACCCTAGAGAAAAATATAACACATGTACACAAGGAGACATGCACGGGAATGCTAAGTGCAGCATTATTTGTAATATCAAACATTGGAAGTAATTTATGTCTGTAAAGAGGAGAGTGTATAAATAAATCTGACTTATGGATGCAATTGAATGATTTATAGCACCTGAAATTCTGGAACAAAGGCTATGTGTATCAAATAAATGGGTATTAATAATAAAATGATTAAAAGAAAATAAGTAAAAAAAAAGACAAAACCAAAGCAAATCTGACACACACACACACTAATAATAATAATAATAATAATAATAAAATGAAGCATATAAAACTACAAAATAACATATATGGTGTCCTATTTATGAAAAGTTTGATGAGAAGCAAAACAATGTTTGTATGTTGATAAATACATACATAGCAGCAGTTTAAACTTATAAGAAATGATAATTGCTAAATTTAGGATCGTGGTTACTTCTGAAGAGGGTTGGAGAGGAGTGAGATCTGGAAGGGCACCAAAGAGATCTGAAACTATGTATAATGTTTCATTCCTTCAAAATAAAAATATGAAGCAAATTTGGCAAAATGCTGATAACTGATTTGTTATCTTATTCTCTGTATATTTCACAAAAATGAATACATAGAAAATAATTCATGTAAAGACGTTCATGTATTATTTGAATTCATCTCTCATAGCAGCAGTGGTTTATGCACCAATTTTGGGGAAACAATGCTATAGGAGCCTAGTAAATAGACCATGGAACTTGGGTTCAAATCTTGCCTCTGCCATGAGCTAGCTATGTAGCCTTAAGAAAGTTACTTAATCTCTTTAAGGAGCAGTTTCTTTTGTGGTTGATTGGATTATTATCTACCTCATGATGTAGTTGTGAGGATTAAATAATGATTTAAGGATAGCCATGAAAGATAATGACTTTAACAAAGTACATTGTCTGTCTAATGGAAAGCTACTGTTGAATTATTACCTATGGGAAGAAGTCAAGGAAGACATTTTAAAAACAGTGACAATTTGAATCTCAAAGGACTCTGAAGAATTAACTAGTTCAATGAAATCAAGGGGTGTTTCATGCAAAAGAAACAGAATGGCATGTGGCAGAAGCATGAATGTACATAATTGAATTTGGGGGCCATCCTTGAACAAAGGCAAACATTTAATTTTTGTGTCTAGTCTCTCATAATATTTCAACTCCAACTTTGGGTGTCCCCTTTCAAAGTTTAGCATAAGTTAAAACACACTTTGGAGATGATGATGAATGGCTTCGGGATGAGTGGAAAGAATGATGATGACCTGTGGGAAGCAATAATTTATCTGGGTTTGAATAGAGTGTGCAGTCAAATGCTAAAAACAGAACTGGGGGCAAACATGGTGAATGCATCTAAAGATGATATCCCTTTTCTCTACTTTTATTTCTCTGTTTTCCATAGTAGCTCCATTTTCCAGACACACTTTCCAAATGCACACTGGAAAAACTAGTCTGTTAAAAGAGCATTACTCAAATTATAAACCTTTAGACAAAATTGCTATAACTGACCAAATTAGCTTTTTGTTGAAATTTATGACTTAGCAATGCACTGGATCTCTGCCTGGCTGGTTGAATTACATGAATAACCAGACTGGGAGCTTGTAGATCTGGCTGTTATGTAGTTGTAGGGAGGAAAGCAACTTGAAATTATTCATATCAGTGCATTTAAGATTGGACTTATGACGGTCAAAAATTAAAATTGGACCAAAGTTGTTAATGTGGTGGTGCCATATAACTATAAACTAAAGAAAAATGGGCCTGAGTGGGGAAAGTAATAGAATAGGAAAAGGGCCTGTGGATTAAATCGATATTCTGTGGCCACACTGCCACAACATCATAGCCAAACTGTCTTATTAATCATATCATATTAGCAACCATATATCAGATGGATAAGACCAATGAGATTGAGCCAATGCTCTTTTCAATACCTGTATCCTCAGGGAGAAAAGAAAGACCAAGATTTTAGTTGTGATTACGTCTTTAGTGCTATAAAGAGAACTGATATTGGAACCAAAGCATTATTCCCCTTTGTCCAAAACTCTGAGAATGATCATTATTTAAAGACATCACAAATCAACATGGAACATGGAGGGAAATGGTTATGCGAAAGCCAATACAGTAGAGAGCTTAGCAAAACAAATGTCACAGGATACAATTTCATGGCTTGGCTGCCCGTTTCCTGAATGCTGCCATAGACTGATCTCATTGTATTTGTTTGACAACCCATGAAAACATTCATAGAGCTGTTCTTTCAAGAAACATAAAAGGAGATTGCTGATTTTCAAGGGAGGAAAAGTTGCACAAAATACATTTAACAAAAACATGTTGAGAAGCAAACTTTACTAAATACATTAGTATTTTTTAGTTCTGAAAAACTTTGTAGATTAATTTTTATTTCATTCAAGCCTTAAAACTTCTTCCCTCCTGAAATAAATGAGCAGTTTCAAATTCTAGGTGAAAAAGACTGGCACAGAGTCCCCTTGACTGGTCAAAGTCATGCAGCCAAGGTCTGGGCCTTGGGCCTGGCCTGGGCCTACAGTGACACCTCTAACCTCCACAGCCACCCTGGTGAAAAAGGCGCCTCTCCTGAGGGGCTGCACATGCAAGAGTTACACTGTCTTATCTGCCAGGGCCAGGGAGCACTTTCTTCAAAGGGTGTATGTTGTGGAGGGACACATCACAAGGGGAGTTCCAAGAAGTTCCTATTGAGACAGGAAGGAAGTGAAGTGGTCACACTGCAGAGCAGTGTCTGAATCCTTGCCTGGAAGGAACTGCTGTGAGCCTCTCCCACAGGAAGTGAATGAAGTCTTCACCCTCTTGTAGATGCAGGAGCCCTAGGTTCCCTTTAATGGCTACCCCCCACCCCCAAAGATTCAGCTTCGCGAAGGTGATGAAGATGACGAAGTGCAAGTGGATAGCTCAGAAGTGCAGGATCGGAACCCCAGGCATGGGCCTTTTCTGAGAGTCCCCTAACAGTAGATGCCATTCTAAATATTGTTCTCATAAATGTCGAAAAATGCAGCAACCTTGCCCCAGTGGGTGGTTTCCAGGCCAGCAGCCACACAGGCTTGGCCAAGTTGCAGATGGTGAAGGTTGCCCAAGAAGAAAGGGTGGTAGGGCCTTTTCTTCCAGAAAGTGGGCATGCTGAGTCTGGATGGTGGCCTGGAGAACAGAATTTGTGGCTGTGTGCTAATGATGGTACTAGAGAAGCCCCACTCAGAGGACCCCACTGACCTGTCTGAGGTGGGGATATAAGAACAGTGGGTCCTATTGCACACTCTGCAAAAGGGAAAGAGAAGCATCAACTGTTGCTGGCATTTCCATGTCAAGTTGTCAATTTTTTTTTGCTCCTACTAGTGATTCCAAAGGAAAGCCGTTTCAATATTAACTAGAGCCCTAGAATCCCCAAGATGATTTCCAAAAGAATATGTACAGATATAATATAATGTAATAAGAATTTACACTTCATTTCCTATATCTTTAATGACTTCCCAAGCACTTTGCACACATATTCATTAATTTTCATATCTGATTCTGAAGTGGCAAGAGAAGAAAACAGAAGCTGAAACAATAGACTTGTCATTCCCATTGTGGGCTAACATTAAAGGGAAAGAAGTTAAGGGAGCTTTTTCCAGATTTCTCTGGGAGATTAAAAGAAGCAGATGAAAAAATCCTTGAGGCCTGGATATCAGGAATTAGAATGTGGGAAAGAATTTGAAAAGGAAAGTTCTTCATACTTCCAATTAAACAAACCATATAAATCAGATGAGTAAATGGAATTGCCAAAAAAAAAAAAAAAAAGAATGTGCAGTCTTGGGTGTAGAAGCTGCTTGTTTTATTTTGTTGCCTTACAAAAGGCAAGACACACACACACACACACACACACACACAATTAAGGCTACTTTGGCAGAAATGCTAAGAGTTCAGTGTTTTTAATTGAAATATTTTTTTCAGGACCACCCCAACAGTAGGTTTTATGCATAAAGTGCTGTCTAACACTCTTCAGCATCTTAGGCATATTTAAAACATAGAAATGGGGAAAAATCATTTTGACGTCATGGTCCCATTTCCTCTAGTCAGGAGCCTTTTTTCCATGTCATGTGCATTAACATTGCAGTTATTTCTGAGGGCTAATCTTGGCCCTTCTGATTGCAGAAAGCGAACAGGGACCATGTGCATTTTCCTCCATCATGTCGTCTGTCTCTATCTCCCAGGAAAGAAAGAGCCTGTGAAAGGTTGCAGGTAGCTTGCAGAACCACAATAGGAGATTGTTTTGGCAATCAGGAGTTAAAGCAAATATTCAGGTGATATCCACCAAGACCAGCAAGGAAAAGGATTTGACCGCTAACTCCTGAAGTGTGGTCTTTATGGTGTTTAAAGCTTGGAATTGCCTTTTTGAATGCAATCTACCTTTTGGTTTGCAAACACCCTCCTTACTGTTAGTCTCTGGTCTCTTTCCTCACTGATATCCATGTGCTATGTCAGTTCATTTATTTAACAGCACATTTCTGAAGTTGTAGAGTGCAAGATCCCATACTTCACCATACGTTGCAAATGCTCCACTGTACCCAAAAGGAACAAAAGTTACTGTCTTCAAACCAGAACTCTAAAGCCTTAAAGTCCACAACCCTTTATTGAAATACTTTGAATTTTTATTTATTTTTAATATCTTTAGATTGAATGATAAACATTATATTCTTGTTGTAAAAACAGTTCAAATAATAACAACTGTATTCATGTTTTAAAAAATAAAGAATGCATTCTCCTTCCTTCAATACTGCTCCCCCAAGAAAACTGTTAACACTTAGGGAATAGTCTTGCCTACCACCTTCAATGCATGTAAGGATATCTATGTTCCAAATTGTCTATATTTTAAAAGAATAAATGGGATCATACTATTCTGAAACTTTTTTCACTTTATATAACTTAGATATTACCTATGACAGTACATTTAGATGTATTTCATTTTTAAAAGCATTTATAATGTTGCATTGTATGAATATACCATAACTTATTTAATCAGTTCTCTACTGATGAAGATATAGGTTGTTTTCCAATGCTTTCTGTTATAACATAGCAGAAATGAAATATCTGTACACTTTTGTTTAAAAAATGCTAATTACCAAATCATGAGAGTAGTATATTTTCATTGTAAAAAGAACTTGGAGAATACAGAATATTATAAATAAGATTAAGACACCTGCATCCTACCCCTAAAATGTAAACATTGCTAACATTTTGGTATATAGTGCTTTAGTCTTTTGTCTGAGCAAGATAACAAGTGAGTGACTGCTTGGTTTTATACTTTTTTTACACTATATTAATATAGCACCTGATGTAACAAGTTCTGTTAGTGTAATATATATTCTTCCCATCTTCTTTACTAAAGAAATTCAGTTTTGTGCATGTTACAGGGTACAGCCAAGAGGGGGGACCCCAAATGGGATTTGAAATGGGGTCCAGAACTCAAGGTGTTCCGAAAATGTTGGGATGTCCTCACTGCCCCACCCCCAGGTGTGGGTTGGGGGAAGGGACACAGGGAGCAGACCCATTGAGAGCTGTTTTGCATAGCAACAGCTTTGCAGCTAACCTCTGGCATGGTCATTTAACACATCTATAACCTTTGACTGGTTACATAGATATGTTAAATAGCTGTGGCCATTCTCTGAGCCAGGGGAATGGAAGTAACTTCCCCACCAAGATGTAACTGTGGGGGGGCAGGTCCCCCAAGTTACAGCGTCTGTGTGGGAGATTGGAGAAGATTGACTCCATGACATGTGGCCACACCTGCCCAGACCCACGATGGCAGCCAGAAAGACTGGAAAGAATGGGAGATTGAGGGCAGGTGTGGCCAAGTGTGGGAGGAGTCGTAAATGGGGCTGCAGAGGAAAATTGGCACAGGGATTTAAACCCAGATGCGACAGCCATTGAGGAGAGAGCCATGCGTTTCTGGCAGAGTGGGGACTCCCTTGGACCTGGGACGGAGAACCACTCGGCATTTAGCATAGTGGGGACTCCTGCAGTCCTGTGAGAGAGAATCACCATGAGGCTTTAGCAGAGAACCGCCACTCGGCTTTGGCGAGTGGCAACCCCCCCTCCTCATAGCCATTGAGGGAGAGGACCACGCACTTTTGACAGGGTCGGGACCCCTGCAGCATTAGGAGGAACCACCATCCAGCTTTAGCAGAGATCCCGGTGACACAGCTGAGGGTGCCGAGAACCAAGGAAGGCCTACCAGCCCAGATGGATTACTGGGAAGAACCAGTAGCTGCCTGAGCCATGGACTTCTATTTCTTTTCCTGAGATACGGTACCCCAGACTGGGCAAAAGGGGAAGGAAGGACTGTGTGTGTTTGTGGGTGTTTTAAGGGACTTTGGGATTTTGATGAAGACATTAGGTCACTACTTTGTTTGTATAACATTAAATAAATATTTTCTTTCCTTTTCATGAATCCCTGGCATTGAGAGACATCTTTCCTATAGGTGGCAGACATAACGGACCTGGGGGTTTCTTTTGAGTAATAGTATATCGTCCCAGGCCCCCCTTGTTTGTTTGGTAATACACATAACAATGTTCCAAGATAAATACCAATGTTTTCCAATGTTCCTTGAAGTTAGGGATAACTATGTGATGTAGTTCATGATGAATGAGATGTAAAAGAAAGTTTGTGAAAGGTTTCAGGCAATATTTGCTTTCTTACTATACACAGCTCCAGGTTCCTCTTGCTATTTCCTTTACCTTTCGCTGTCCTGGAGCATGCCTCTGAGGTTGAATATAGGACATTGTAGTTATTACAATATTTCACCATATTTCTTATACTGTACTTTACATCTCTGTGACTGTTTTTATAACTGGCAATTTATATATCTTAATCCCTTCCCCTTTTCCAGCCAATCCCTAATGCCCTCCCATTTGGCAATGATCAATATGTTCTCTGCTTCTATGAGTTTGATTCTGCTTTGTTTCTTCATATGGTATTTGTCTTTCTCTGCCTGACTTACTTTACTTAGCATACTACCTTCTAGGTCCATCCATGTTTTCACAAATGGCAAGATTTCATTCATTTTTATGACTAATATTCCATTATATATATGTACCACTTCTTTTTCTTATCTTTAAGTATATTATATTGACTATGCTATTATAGTTGTTTCATTTTTGTCTCCCCTTTATCCCTTTCCACCCTGTACCCTCCAGCACCCCATCCCCACTTAGTTCATGTCCATGGGTCATACATTTAAGTTCTTTGGCTTCTCTATTTCCCATACTATTCTTAACCTCTCCCTGTCTATTTTGTGCCAACCATTTATGCTTCTAACTCCCTGTACCTTCCCCCCTTTCTCCCCCAACCTCCTACCCACTCACAATCCTTCATGTGATCTCCATTTCTGTGGTTCTGTTCCTGTTCTAGTGGTCTGCTTAGTTTGTTTTTGTTTCTTTGAGGTTCAGTTGTTGATAGTTGTGAGTTTGTTATCATTTTACTATTCATATTTTTTATCTTCCTTTTCTTAGATAAGTCCCTTTAGCATTTCATATAAAGGCTTGGTAATGATAAACTCCTCCAACTTGACCTTAGGTGGGAAGCACTTTATCTGATCTTCCATTCTAAATGATAACTTTGCTGGATAGAGTAGTCTTAGATGTAGGTCCTTGCTTTTCATAACTTTGAATACCTCTTTCTAGCCCCTTCTTGCCTGCAAGGTTTCTTTTGAGAAATCTGCTGGTAGTCTTATGGGAACTCCTTTGTAGGTAACTGTCTCCTTTTTTCTTGCTGCTTTTAAGATCCTCTCCTTATGTTTAATCTTGGATAACTTAATTATGATTTGTCTTGGTGTGTTCCTCTTGGGTCCAAGTTTTTGGATGTGTTTTTTTTAGCTTTATTTTTATTATTGACACTATTAAAGATGTGCCAATCACTCTCCCTAGCCTTTTGCCCACTTCCACCTAGCCCCCTTACCTCCTTCTCTCTGCTCACCACCACTGTTGTCTGTGTCTATGTGTCATGCACAGGAGTCATATGTTCTTTGGCAAATCCCTTTATCTTCTTTCAATTATTCCTTATCCCACCTCCAACTGACAGTTGCCAGTCTATTCCATGTATCCATGACTCTTTTTCTATTTGTCCACTTTCACCACTTTTATTCAATATAGTATTGGAAGTTTTAGCCACAGCAATCAGACAAGAAAAGGAAATAAAAGGCATCCAAATTGGAAAGGAGGAAACTAAACTGTCATTGTTTGAAGATGACATGATAGTGTACGTAGAAAATCCTATAGACTCTACCAAAAAACTGCTTGACCTAATAAACGAATTTGGCAAAACAGTGGGATACAAAGTCAATATTCAGAAATCAAAGGCATTTTTGTATACCAACAATGAAACAACAGAAGCAGAAATCAAGAAAAAAATCCCATTTGATATAGCAAAAAGAAAAATAAAATACCTAAAAATAAATCTAACCAAGGAAGTAAAAGACCTGTGTACAGAAAACTACACAACACTGAAGACAAAAATTAAGGAAGACACAAACAAATGGAAACATATACCGTGTTCATGGATTGGAAGAATTAACATTATCAAAATGTCCATACTACCTAAGGTAATTTACAGATTCAATGTAATATGTATTAAAGTACCAATGGCATATTTCACAGACATAGAACAAACATTTCAAAAATTTAAATGGAACCATAAAAGACCCTGAATAGCTGCTGCAATTTTGAGAAAGAAAAGCAAAGTAGGAGAGATCACAATACCTAATATCAAACTGTATTACAAGGCCAATGTCATCAAAACAGCCTGGTACTAGCATAAAAACAGGCACATGGACCAATGGAACAGAACAGAGAGCCCAGAAATAAACCCAAGTCTCTACGGCCAATTAATATTTGACAAAGGAGGCAGCAACATAAAATGGAGAAAAAATAGCCTCTTCAACAAATGCTGTTGGGAGAACTGGACAGCTACGTGCAAAAAAATGAAACTAGAACACCAACTTGCACCATACACAAAAATAAATTCAAGGTGAATAAAAGACTTAAATATAAGCCATGTCACCATTAAAGTCCCAGAGGAGAACATAGGCAGGAAAATCTCAGATATTTCACGCAGAAACTTTTTCACTGACATGTCCTCCAGAGCAAGGGACATAAAGGAAAGAATAAACAAATGGGACCTCATCAAAATAAAAAGCTTCTACACAGCTAAAGAAAACAGTATTAAAATAAAAAGAGAACCAACTGTATGGGAAAACATATTTGCCAATGATAACTCAGACAAGGGTTTAATCTCCAAAATATATAAAGAACTTACACAACTCCACTCTAAGAAGACAAACAACCCAATTAAAAAATGGGCAAAGGACTTGAACAAACACTTCTCTAAGAAGGACATACAGAGGATCCAGAGACACATGAAAAGTTGCTCAATATCACTAGCCATCAGAGAGATGCAGATTAAAACCACAATGAGATACCACTTTACACCAGTCAGAATGGCCATCAAAAGCAAAACAATCAATATTAAGACCAGATTATGAGTTAGCACCACTAGGTTTTATACTTGAGTGAAAAATTACTCAAAAGAATAATAGGTGAAAAAGTTTAAAATCTGATGAAAACCACTAATCTAGCCATTCAATATGTTTAATGAACTCCAAGCAGGATAAATGCAGAAATGTACACCTGGACACAACATAGTCACAATGTAGAGGACCAAAAATAAAAATATAATCTTTAAAAAAGCAATGGAAAATGATTCATCATATGCAACAGAACCACAAAAAAATTAACAACTGACTTGTCAGCAGGAATAGTAAAGGTTGGAAGGCAGTGTGACAGTATATTTAAAGTGCTAAAACCAAGCAAACAAACAAGATATTTTGTATTCAGCAGAGCTATCTTTCAAACATGTAAGCAAATTAAAGGCTCTCCCCAAATCTGGAGTAGATTCTAATAAGATGGATATCGTAATGACTTCCTAAGAGCAATCATTAGAAAATAACTTTAAAATATATAGTTTTAAAAGTCAATTATATAGGTTTCAAGAGTACATTTATATGATCCTATTAACCAATGTCACCCCAATAAATTTAATTAAAAAATAGATTCCAAGATGGCTGCAAGGTAGATGGAAGCTGCATCCATTTGTTTCTACCCCCAAACTGGATTTACAGCTGAATTGCCAAGCAACCAACCAGAACAATCAAGTGAAACCTACATGATACAAAATATTATAACCACAGCATACAGAAGATGCCACATAGATGTTGGTAAGAGGGGTTGAGACGCAAAGTGGGAAAGCCCCACATGCAGGTGTGACAGTGGCTGAGAAACCAGATAGATGCCATGGCTGTGAAACTCCTTCCCCTGAGGAGTGAGGGGTCTTAACCTCACACAGGCATCCCCAACCCACAGCAACAGAGATAGGAAGAGGAGTCTGTGTAGCATCTGGAAATGGGCATGGTGAGGATTCATTGCACCTGGGAGACTCAGAGTGTACCTTCCCAGTAGAGCACTCCTATTGTTACAGCACCAGCCTAGAGTTCACAATACAGGCTTCGACTGCTGAAAAGGTTATGCTGCTGCACTTGGGTCCTTCAGAGGGGTCTACTGGCTATAGCCAGCAGTGACACTAAGGGACCTTTTATTTTCTGGGGAGTATTTAGGCAGAGATTCAGATAGTGACTTAATTGATTGGCTTGGGAAAGAGGACTAGTCTCCATCTCAAGCACACAGTCAGTGGCCCACCTTCTACCTGTTGAATTACTCCTGCTGCTGAGTTTGCAGGCACAGAGGAGCTATGCAGGAATGGGAATTTTGGCCTGTCCCACTATATTTGGTTTTGCACTGCACCAAGCTGGGACTTTCAGTCCTGTCCTGCTGAGACGAGCCATGTGGAGAGGTAGTAGTGAAGCACAGGGCTAAAAATTTGGGCCCTGTCCTGCTTGGTTTGGCAGTAAGGCAGGTGCCACACAGAACTGAGATTTTCTGACTGTCTCGTGAGGAGGCTTCTGTCTGGGGGCCAAATGGGTCCAATTTGTTTGGGACTCTCTGAGCTTTTAGACTTGCATGTCTAGTTTCTTTATCAGATTGGGAAAGTTTTCCTTCATTATTTTTTCAAATAAGTTTTTGATTTCTTGGTTTTTCTCTTCTCCTTCTGGCACCTCTGATTCAGATGTTGGAACGTTTAAAGTTGTCCCAGAGTGTTCCTAAGCCTCTCCTCATATTTTTGAATTCTTGTTTCTTCATATTGTTCTGGTTGAATGTTTATTTCTTCCTTCTGTTTCAAATCTTTGATTTGAGTCCCTGTTTCCTTCCCTTCACTATTGGTCCCCTGTATACTTTTCTTTATTTCACTTTTCATAGCTTTTACTTCTTCTTCTATTTTGTGACCATAGTCAATCATTTTTGTGAGCATCCTGATTACCAGTGTTTTGAACTCTGCATCTGATAGGTTGGCTATATCCTCATCACTTAGTTCTTTTTCTGGAGTTTTGATTGGTTCTTTCATTTGGGATATATTTCTTTCCCTCAGAGCAGCCGTTACATTGTAAGGGGTAGAGCCTTAGGTATTCGCCAGGGTGGGGCAACCCACTTCACTGCATTATGGGGCTGTCTGTGTGGGAGGGATCAGTGAGGGAACAATGCCACATGCTTAGCTATCACCCCATTTTCAGTCACTTCCTTTGCTTCACACAAGTGGACTGTGCCCTTTCATGTGCTTATTCCCTAATGGGTGGGTGGTTTGTGTACCTTGTAGGATCCCATGGACCACTCCAATGGATTCTCCTGCAAGACTGAGCATTTCTCCCACCACCACAACCCTCCCAGGTTTTGTAGTCAGAGGTTTTGAGGCTTTATTTCCATGTGCTGAAACCCTGAGTTGCGTGGTATGTCTCACTCCCTAGTTGTTCCTCTCAGCTTATCTGCAGGTGAATGTGGGATATCCTGGTCCACCAGCCACCTCACCCACTCTGGTCTGTCAGCTACCACCTCATCAAGAGTCCTTGTCACCCTGGAAGCCTGTCTGTGCTCCCCCTACCAGTCTGGGTGAATGTTTGCTTAACTCTTTGGTCTTTGGACTTCCATACAGTTCAATTTTCTGACAGTTCTGGTTGTTTTCCACTTTTAAATCGGTTATTATTTTTCCTTTTGGTTGTATGAGGCAGTGAAGCATATCAACCTATGCCTCCACCTTGGCTGGACCACCTGTACAACTTCTTTATCCATTCATCTATTGATGGACATGGACGTTGCCTCTAGATCTTGACTATTGTAAAAAATGCTACGATGAACATAAGGGTATATATATCTTTTCAAATTAGTATTTGGATTTCTTTAGATAAATACCCAAAAGTGGGGTTGCAGGGTCATATAGTAGTTCTATTTTTTTTATTTTTTGAGGTATTTCCATACTGTTTTCCATAGTGGCTGTATCAATTTACAATCCCACCAATAGTGCATGGGAGTTCTGTTTTCTCCACATCCTCACCTACACTTGTTTGTGAATTTAATGATGATAGCCATTCTGACAAGTGTGAGGTGATAGTCCATTGTAGCTTTAATTTGTATTTGTCTGATGTTAGTGATATTGAGTATCTTTTCATAGGTCTATTGGCCTATCTGTATGTCCTCTTTCAGAAGAAGTGTCTATTCAGGTCCTCTGACAATTTTTTAAATTGGATTGGGGTATTTTTTGTGTGAAAGCATGACTTTTAATGATTGCATAATATGTCTTTGTATAGGAATATCATTATTTCACCATTCAATTGTTGAAATTCTTGGTTACTTCCAATTTTTAATTTAAATATATAATAGAATCTATATGAACCCTTATTAATTTTTATTATATCTTTTTTCTTAAGATATCTTACTAGACCTGGGATTATGATGTTAAAGAGGAAAACAAGTTTTCAACATTTTAATAAATATTTTTTTCTGGGCTATGTTTTCAAGTTAACTCTCCAAACAGCAGCAATATATTAGAATAACATTTAAAAACACATTCATGAACCAAATTTTTTTTAGTCATTAACAATAGAGGAATAATGGTATTTTATTGCTGATTTAATTTTTTCAATTGCTAGTTATATTGAGTATTTTATGTCTCCCTCATTTTAATCTCTTCTTGTCACATTATAAAATGATATGCCCAAACATTAAAATAACATATTATTAAAAATGAAGTTTTTGAACCACATTACATCTTTCAAACACACTACTATTAAAATTAGTTATAGTGTCTAATGAATCCATGGTTTCCCTAGATTTTTAGCAAGTGAATAAGTCATTGCCTCAGCTCCTAGGCAATACAGACTTTGTTTTGATGTCCATTAATCTTCACATACACATTTATCCTCTCTGAATATGTCACAGAGCTATTACCCCAAAGTAATGGTAATTTCATAATAATAATTAACATATCACATCTACTAGGAGCCAAGCACCATCCTAAGTGCTTTACATATATTATTAGTTCATTCAAGCTTCATAATAACCCCATGAGGTAGATGTTATTATTCCATCTTATACAAGAGAAAACTGAGACACAGAGAAGAAAAGTAACAAGGCCCAAGGTTCACAACTTATAAGTGATGGAACTGGAACTAGCTTAGGAATTCAGGCAGTCTGGCTTTAGAGCCCATGTTGACAATTATGATACTATACTGTCTTATCAATCAATGCTACTGTTTTTATTAGAGTTACCAACCAGCTAATGAGTCTTTTGCAATGTATTTGAATATCATCACAACTCTTCACTTAAAATAGCCCACAGAGTTGGCTTTTAATCACATTCTTTCATTCACTGACTTATTGTATAAACTGAGATAAGCCCTTTAACCTCCCTGAGTCTGCTTCTGAGCCATATTCTATTCAGTACATGTCTGGCCATTGCACTGATTTTGTGTCTGAAAATTATTTATTATGCTGTGGTCCAATTAACTGCTCTGTAGTCAGTATCAATGATAATTAGAATATCCCAAGTCCATCAGAAAATGGTTAATTCTGTAGCTCCCTGTAGACATGGCCCTTAGTCTCACTGTAGACCTCAAACAAACAGCTCTCTCAGGAGGCCTGGTAGCTCCCTAGAGCCACAGAACTGTCAGGAGGGAGTAATAGAAAGAGGGAGCTTGAGGAGAGTCAAAAGAGAGGACAACCTAGCTGCTGAGGTTGATGAGCAGAGGCAGCTTCCATGAAGTTGTTTTACAATGAGAAAAAATGAAACTCTCACAAGAGCATCCTTTTATTCAGCACCATGACCCCACTTCTCATTGTGGGGCTTTTAATAACTTGGCTTTCATAGGGTTAAATTGGTTTTTATGAAAGTCACTATATCAGTTCTTTCCATGCACTAAATCAGGGGTGTCCTACCTGTGGCCGGGGGCCACATGCAACCTACAATGGCTGTGAATGCAGCCCAACACAAAATCATAAATTTACATAAAACATTATGAGATTTTTTTGTGATTATGTGCTGCAATATATATGACATGTGGCCAAAGACAACTCTTCTTCTTTCAGTGTGGCCCAGAGACACCAAAAGTTTGGACACCCCTGCTTAAATAAAAATTCATTAACTCCTGAGGGAAGTTTACAGAAAAGCAGTTTAGTGGTTCTAATGAATAAGATGACTGGATAATAATTTGAGTTTTTAACTAATTTTTTCTCAGTATATTTCTCCCTTCCTCTTCCCTCCATTCAAGTGGGCAGCTGACTCTGTTCTCATTGCCTTGGGTGTGGGGAAAGGTAGACTCCCTCAGCAAAACACAAGTAGTTTGCAAATTCAGTGATTCAAAAAGCCTAAGCTCATAGAAGAGGAAATTCCACAGGGATAGAGGACTTTTAAAATATAGAAAGAGAGAAGGCTTTTCCTCACACTAGAAATGTATTCTTCCAACTGAGGAAGAGGGGTGGAGACAAAACATGAGACTCCTGAAGAGTATCAGGGATGTTTTACTTCATTTCATAGCAGTACTAGCAGGGAGACATCAAGACCCTAGAAAGCAATAGTTGTGAGGTGCTCCTTGGCAGGCAGATCTGTATGCAGATTCTGGCAAAGATTCTTGAGCCACAGTAGCAGTGGAAAAGCAACCCAGGAGTTCTGATTTGAAGGGATCAAGTCAGCCAGGAGAGTGGACCTCTCAACAGTCATCTATATAGACCTCCAATTAATAATTATATAGACCTCCAATTAATAATTATATGCCTGTCATCTTATCACTGCTACACACCCCAGTACCACCCAATACCTTGGCACCACATAAGATATCAGAATATTGTTGACCACCTTGAGGTGAAGACCCTAAGAAGGACTGTGGAGGGGCTCCACCCACAGAGACTTTCGGCCACCATGGATGGGAATAAGTCTACCAAGACATGATCTGCTTGGGGAGGAAAGGTGGCCAATCTCTCAAAGGAGAAGGGCCAGGAACCTGTTCCTCAATGGGCTTTTATTGGGTTCAATTTGCACAGGAATACAGGTAAAGCTCATCAGTCATTGTCAGGCAGTAAGGATCAAACAATAGATAACATTCAAAGAACGATGAGGGCTTATTCTGAGTCAGGGTCAGTTAGCTAAAGAGACATAAAACTTTGGGAAACAACCTCATTTCATGCTTGGACCCTTATCAGAAAATTGAGAGCATTCTTAGCAAAGCAGATTTCACAGGATTTTATGCATTCTTTCTTAGGCCTGATCGCTCCAAGGAACCACCTGTTCTTGCCCAGGGCTGCACTACCCACTAGCATTGTTTCAGGCTTAAGTCAGGCAGGGGAAGTAAAGCTGCCAAGAGGTTAGACTTCTCATAGACAGAATGAGGACTCAGGCTATGTCAAAGCTGAGGAGCAAGGGTCTATCACCCCCTTTTTATATAGACCCCCCAGTCCTTCCCTGAGGGCCCCTTCACAACCCTGCCTGCCTTAAGTCATCCCTCCCTTAAGGAATCTTACCCATCATTGGCTAACCAGTCATCTGCCCAGGGCCAAGCAGAGTAAAGTAAAAAGGAGCAGAGGTAGAGCCCCTGCCAGGAAGATAAGCTTTGTCTCTTTAGTGACTTATGGTCCCAAATTCTCTTTCTAAGCCTCATCCATGGGGGTTTATAGCTTCTGAAACCAGGCAGGGTGGTTCTCAACAAAGGACTGAATTTACCTTTTTCCCATTAGTCTCCCATCAATGAACTCTTGGAACTCAAAGTCTGAAATATAGATGTTATAGAAAATAGTTATATTTTTGAACAATAATGCTTGAGATCTGAGAGTTATAGATGCTATAAAAATTTTAAGGGTCCCTTAAATCCCTTCACCTTGCCAGAGGGGAAGGGGAGTAAGGGAGATAAATGGTGAGGGAAGGAGACCTTACTTGGGGTGGTAAACCCACAATACAATATACAGATAATGTTATAGAACTGTACACCTGAAATGTAAATAATTTTATAATTTTATTAACCAATATAATCTCAATAGATTCAATAAAACAAATTAAAGAGTCAACTCTCCTAATTCTACTTTTTTTAAATCATGCAATGATTCACTATGATGTTTTCTGCCCTGGTCAAAGACTAAAACACATTCTGACAGAAAGGAATTTGTCTCATACTTATGAAAAGGCTTAAATATCTGTGTCTTAAAATTTAGGCATTAACTTTTACCTTTAACTCATATCCACGTTCAAAGCTATAAGCTATACCCAAATAAAAGTAATTTCAAAATGCTCAACTTATTATCAGCTGACTTCACCACGATTTGACATTATGATGCCAGGAAATCTAGTTATTTCAAATCTGAAGAAAAATATCACCAAGCCACACATTTCAAAAAATGTTACTAACATGTGATTCTTTGCTAAACAAGGAAAATGGGAAATGTAGCTGCATTCACAAAGAATTTATGGAGACTGCTAAGAAAGCAAATTATTTTTGGAAGGCACCCTTATTTGGAAATACTCTCATCATAAAAACATGGTTTTTTGAACAAAAGCATCCACCATAACTCCTTTTGAAAAGTTGTACTTCCAAAATATATAGAAAGAATTGAATACCATGTTACTCAACTCTGATTTACTTGGAAACAGCTTGGGTTTAAAAATAAAAGACAAAGCCTGCCAAGAACTACAAGTAGCTTCCTGTAGGCATTATGAGGTAATGGAAAAGAAGCATAGCCTCCGGAGCTGCACAGACCTGTTTTTGAAGCTTGGCTGCACTCTTAACTAGTTGGGTTACCTTGGGCAAGTAACTTTATCTTCTCTGTGATTCATCTGTAAAAATAATTAAATTATATAAAATGGGAAAACATATGTGAAAGTACTCATTGTAGAATATTGCCCCTCAGATCTCAATGGAAAAGCAGAATAGTTGTATGTGATTTTTATGATATAAAGTAATAAATAAATACATGTCTTAATATGTGCAAAAAGCTGTTTAGATGAATTATAGAGGGCTTTGAAAAGAGTAAAACAATGTAAAATATTGTGTGTCCAAGTGCAAAATTATGAACTGGAATGATATGCATTGAAATTAGTTCTACTTTACTCCTATCTGTCATTGTCCTTTGGTTGAGTTGTCCTCTAGCAGAACCAAATCTGAATCTCCATTAGCCTGGTGAACTCCTGTAGCTCCACCATGATTATTCCCTGAGACCCTGCCTTACCCAGCTTGCACATGGTCCAAGACTCTTTCAGCACCAACTAGCTTAGGCCTGACTTGCAGTTTTTATTTACAAACTCTCCAGGATACTCTTCTGTAAACCATAATTGAAAAATATATTTAATTTTTTTTTTAATCTCAAGGAATTCCAGCCAAGTTCAGGGTATGCCAGAGACATACATGGAGAAACTGAGTTGTGTGACTTCAGGTAGAGAGGCCTGGAGGACTCACTGTGTTGAGTCCTCTTCCCATGTAGCCAACAAGTGACAACTTTCCTATGCTGAGAACTCCCCCTACACAGCCAAACATAATTCTTCATGAGCCTGGTAAACTCCACCAGCTCCACTGTAATGACTCCCTGAGATCATAATACCCAACTTGTAGGTAGCCCAAGGTTATTTCAGCAGCAACCACCCTAGACCCAATTTGAAGTCTTTCTTGAAAAACTTGTGAGGAATTCTGTCAAGCTTGGTGGTTGCCACACACATAGGTATCAGGACTAGGAGATATAGCAAATCTACCTATTACATAGAAACAAATAAAGAGGTCAGGCAAAATGGGCAGACAAAGAAACATACCCTAAATGAAAGAACACAAGAAATATCAAGGGGAAAAACTAAATGAAATGGATGTAAGCATATACTAGCTACAAAGTTCAAAATAATAGTTATAAAGATATTCAGTGAACCCTGGCTTGTGTGGCTCAGTGGATTCAGTACCAGCCTATGAACCAAAGGATCACAGGTTTAATTCCCAGTCAGGGCACATGCCTGGGTTGCAGGCCAGGTCACCAGTAGGGGGTGTGCAAGAGGCAACCACACACTGATGTTTCTCTCCCTCTTTATCTCTCTCCTTTCCCCTCTCTCTAAAAATAAATAAAATCTTTTAAAAAAGATATTCAATGAATTTAGGGGAAAATGAGTAAACTCAGTGAGAAATTCAACAAAGAGATTGTAAGTATAAAAGAGGACACAGAAACAGAAACCATTAAAAAGAACCAGTCTGAAATGAAGAATATAACATCTTATATAAAGAGTACACTGGACCCTTGGATGGAGTGGCTCAGTGGATTGATTACCGGCCTGTGAACCAAAGGATCGCTGGTTTGATTCCCAGTCAGGGCACATGCCTGGATTGCAGACCAGGTCCCCAGTAGGGGGCATGGGAGAGGTAACCACACAGTGATGTTTCTCTCCCTCCCTTTCTCCCTTCATGCCCCTCTGTCTAAAAATAAAATCAATAAAACCTTTAAAATATATATTAAAAAAGAATATACTGGATAGAATCAAGAGTAGGTTAGATGAAACAGAGGTTTGAATCAGTAATTTGGAAGACGATATAGCAGAAAATACCCAATCAGAGAAGAAAAAAAATCTAAAATATGAGAACATTTTAAGGGACCTTTGGGACAACATGAAGCATAACACCATTTGCATCATAGGCATACCAGGAGAGGAAGGGAGAATAAGGGATTAAAAGCCTATTTGAAGAAATAATGACTGAAAACTTCCTTAACCTCATAAAAGAAAAAGACATTCAATTCCAAGAAACACAGACATTGGAAAACAAGATAAACTCAAAGAAGCCCAAAGACACATCATAATTAAAATACCAAAGCTTAGAGACAAAGAGACAATCTGAAAAACAACAAGAGGAAGAGAGTTACCTACAGTGAGATCCCATAAAACTGTCAGATGATTTCTCAACAGAAGTGTTTCAGGACAGAAAGGATTGGCACAAAATATGCAAAGTGATGGAAAGCAAAAACCTACAATCAAGACTACTACACACAGCAAGGAAATCATTTAAAATTAACAGAGAAATAAAGAGCTTCCCAGACAAGAAAAAAGCTAAATGAGTTCACTACCATCAAACAAGTATTACAAGAAATGTTAAAGGGTCTTATTTAAGAAGAAAGAAAAGAAGGAACATAGTTATAAAGAAGATAATTGCAATAAACTCATACCTATGAAGAATCACCTTAAATGTAAATGGCTTAAATACTCCAATCAGAAGACATAAGATAGTTGAATGAATAACAAAATAAGACCCATATAGATGCAGTCTACACCTCAGAATGAAAGACACACACATAGTAAAAAAAGTAAAGGGATGGAAAAAGATATTTCATGCAAATGGAAATTTAAAAAAAGCGGTGATAGCAACACATAAATCAGACAAAATAGACTTTAAAACAAAGGCTAAAATAAGACACAAGGAAGAACACTATATAATGATAAAGGGATCATTCTAAAAATAGGACATAACCTTTGTAAATATTCATGTACCGAACATAGGAGCACCTAAACATATAAAGTAAATCTTGATGGTCAGAAAGGGAGTGATTGACAGTATTAGAGTCCTAGTGGGTGTTACATCAATGGATAGATCTTTCCCCCAAAAGACACACTAACCAGATGGATTCAGTTGTTATTTTTAAAGCATTTCACCCAATGCATCACAATATACATTCTTTTCAAGAGCACATGAAATATTTTCTAGGATAGATCACATATAGGACATGAAAAGGCCTCAATAACTTTAAGAATATTGATTATCATATCAAGCATCTTCTCTGACAACAATGGTATGAAACTAGAATAAATTATGAGGAAAAAACCTTAAACACAGAAACACATGAAGGCTAAGTAACATGTTATTAAACAATAAATGGGTAAACAATGGGATCAAGGAAGAAATCAAAAATACCTTGAAACAAATGAAAGTGAAAACAAAATGACCAAAATCTATGGGACACACCAAATGCAGTCCTAAGAGGGAAATATAAGACAATGCAGGCCTACCTGAAAAAAAAACAACCAAAAAATCTCAAATAAACAATCTAACCTTACACCAAAAGAAACTTGTAAAAAAAACAAACACAGCTGAAAGTGAGTGGAAGGAAATAAATAATAAAGATCAGAGTGGAAATAAATGAAATAGACTAAAATAACAATACAAATGATCAATGAAACCAAGAGCTCACTATATCAAAAGATAAACAAGATTGATAAATCTTTAACCAAATTTACTAAGAAAAAAAGAGAGAGGATCCAAACAAATAAAATTAAAAATGAAAGGGAAGTGAAAACTGACACAACAGAAACACAAATGATTGTAAGAAAACACTGTAAAACACTATATGTCAACAAATTGGACAATCTGGAAGAAATGGATACATTTCTAGAAACATACACTCTTCCAATACCAAATCAAAAAAGAAACCCCACAAAATCTCAACAGACTGATTACAACCAATGAAATTGAAGCAGTAATTAAAAAAAAAAAAAAACAGAGGTCCTGGACTAGATAACTTTACAGAAGAATTGTACCAAACATTGAAAAAAGAACTACCAGAGAGACCCATGATGGTAGAGAAGTGGAAGCTACACTAAAGTCCTCCCAGGACCAAACTGAAATTACAACTAAATTTAAAAAAAGAAAATTATCCTGAATAACCAACTAAAGACTATCTAGAGAGAACCTTATAACTAAGGACTTACAGAAGAAACTACATCAGCACATCAACATTGGTAGGAAGTGCAGAGGAGTAAGAGGTTCTGGCTGGGCTCCCACAGGTGGCATTTGAAGTTCCAGAGGGATATTTTTGAAGCTGGGGGGTCCTCATGGGAAGCATAGGGTATAAACCTCAAGCTGGGCTCCCCAGAATAGAGCACCAGAACTTGGAATGGAATCCAAATAACAACCGGTTGTGGAAAGCACCAGGGTTTCTGTTCACCAGGGAGGGATGCCTAGAGATGCAGAGAGCTTCTTCAAGGGCCAACACACTATATTTTTGTATCCACTTACCCTGTTCTCCAGCAGAGGGAGGGAAGAGTGTAATAGAAATGTTTGAGGAGACTCAAGGGTTGGTGTCTCTGGGGAGAGAGCTGAAGGGTCATCGGAAAGGATCCCTGTGCTGAGTCATTACCCATACTGCAGAAAACATTTTTCTTGGGCAGAACACTCCCCTCCAAGCAGCATCCACCTAGGGGAAGCAATAGCTCTAACCTATAGGAACCTCTCTCACCCCACCCCCTGGAGCTTAACTCAGGCAGCCGAGTACAGCTGGAGTCTCTATTAGTGACATACAAGCCCAGAAATGCAGAGTCCCAAGCAAGATGAGCCCAAAGAGGCCTACACAAGAACACATAATAATTACAGTGGCAAAGCTTAAAGACAAGGGTGGGAATTGTAAAAGCTGAAAGAGAAATGCAGTTAGTTACCTACAATAATCCAAACAGAGCTCCCATTAGACTGTCACTTGAATTCTCAACAATACATTTTAGGCCAGGGGGGACTGGCGTGAAATATTCAAGGTGATGAGAAGAAATGACCTACAACCAAGGTCACTTAACCAAGCAAAGCTATCATTTAAAATCAAAGGAGAAATAAGGAACTTTCACCAGAAACAGCTAACACCAAACCAGTACTTCAACAAATGTTAAAGAGCATGCTTTAACAACAGAAAAAAAAGAAAGAAAAAGCAAGAGGAAAATAGTTAAAAATTAAAATGGCAATAAATATGTACCTATCAATAATCACCTCAAATATAAATGGCTTAAATCTACAACCAAAAGACAGAGGGTAGCTGAATGGATAAGAAAACAAGACCCATGTATATGCTGCCCCCAAGAGACCCACCTCAGATTGAAACATACACACAGATTAAAAGTAAAAGGGTGGAAAAAGATATTTCATGCAAATGGAAAGGGTAAAAACCTGAGGTAGCAATACTTACATCTGGCAAAATAGACTTTGAACTCAAGGCTATTGTAAGAGACAAAGAAGGACACTACATAATGATAAAAGGAATAAACCAAACAGAGGATATAACCCTAGTAAACATTTATGCATCCAACATAGGAGCACCTAAATGTGTAAAGCAACTCTTTATTGACATAAAAGGACAGATTGACAGAAATAAAGTCATAGTAGAGGATATTAACACCCCATTGATTTCAATAGATAGATCTTCCAGACAGAAAATCAGCAGAGACAGCACCCTTAAACTACACACTAGATCAAATGGACTTAACTGATATCTTCAGAGCATTTCACCCCAAAGCAGCAGAATATACACACTTTCCAAATGCACATGGAACATTGTCTAGGAGAGACCACATGTTAGGTCACCAAAACAAGTCTCAATAACTTTAAGAAGACTGAAATCATATCAAGCATCTTCTCTGACCACAATGTTATGAAAATAGAAATCAATCATAAGAAGAAAACTGAAAATTACATAAAGACATGGAAACTAAGTAACAGGTTATTAATGAATGGATCAAAAATGAGAAAAAGGAAGAAATCAAAATATACCTGGAAACAAATGAAAATGAGGGCAAAACAATCCAAAATTTGTGGGACACAGGGAAAGCAGTCCTAAGAGGGAAATTCATGGCATTACAGGTCTGTCTCAGAAAACAAGATAAAGCTCAGATAAACAATCTAACTTCACACTTACAGGTACTTGAAAAAGAGCAACAAACAAAATCCAAAATAAGTAAAAAAAAAGAAGGAAATAATAAAGATCAGAGTGGAAAAAACAAAATACAGCCTAAAATGATTAATAAATCGAAGAGCTGGTTCTTTGAAAAGATAAACAAGATTGACAAATTTTTAACCAGACTCATGTAGAAAAAGGAGGGAGGGCCCAAATAAGTAAAATCAGAAATGAAAGAGGAGAAATAACAAATGTCACCAGAGAAACATAAAAGATTGTAAGAAAGTATGAACAACTATACGCCAAGAAATCTGGACGACCTGGATGAAATGGGTAAATTCTTACAAACACACAACCTTCCAAAACTAAACCAGGAGGAATCATAGAATCTGAATAGACAGATCACACCTAGGAAAACTGAAACAGTAATAAAAAAATCCCAACGAACAAAAGCCCCGGACCAGACAGCTTCACGGGTGAATTTTACTAAACATTTGAAGAAGAATTAACACCTCTCCTTCTCAAACTATTTTAAAAAATATCAAGAGGAAGGAAGGCTCCCAAGCTCATTTTATGAAGCCAGCATAATCTCAATTCCAAAACCACATAAAGACACTACCAAAAAAAGGAATTATAGGCTAATATCCCTGAAGAACATAGACACTAAAATCCTCAACAAAATATTAGTAAACCAATTATAGCAATACATCAAATAGATCATACATCATGATCAAGTAGGATTTATTCCAGGAATGCAAGGTTGGTACAACATTTGCATATCAAAATTGTGATACACAACATAAACAAAATGAAGAATAAAAACCACATGACCATATCTAGATGCAGAAAATGCATTTGATAAAATCCAGCACAAGAATAAATTCAAAATGAATTAAAGACTTAAATGTTAGACTCAAAATCATAAAAGGTTTTCAAAAAATATATAAACAGCAAAATCTCATACATTGTTCATAGCAATATTTTATCTGATATATCTCCTCAGGCAAGGGAAGCAAAAGAAAAAATAAACAAATGAGACAACATCAAACTAAAATGTTTTTGCACAGCAAAGGAATTCATCAACAACCACAACAACAACAAACAGCCACAGAATGGGAGAACATATTCGCCGATATATTTAATAAGGGGTTCATATCCAAATTTGTAAAGAACTTACGAAACTCAACACTAAAAAAACAGGCATTATAGTAAAAAATTGGGCAAAGGATCTGAATAGATGCACCCCCAATGAGGACATAAAGATGGCCAATAGACACATGAAAAGATATTCAACTTCATTAATCATCAGAGAAATGCAAGTTAAAACCACAATGAGACATCACCTCATACAGGTCAGAATGGCTACCATTAAGCAACAAGTGCTGATGAGGATGTGGAGAAAAGGGACCAATTTTGCACTGTTGGTGGGAATGCAAATTGGTGAAGCCACTGTGGAAAGCAGCATGGAGTTAGCTCAAAAAATTAAAAATGGAACTGCTTTATGGCCCAGTGATTCCACTTCTGGGAATTTATCCAAAGAAATCTAAAACACTAATTCCAGAGAACATAAGCACCCCTGTTTTCATTGCAGTGTTATTCACACTCACCAAGATATGAAAGCAGCCCTAGGGTCCATCAGTAGATGAGTGAATAAAACATCTCTGGGACATTTACAGAATGGAATACTGCTCGACCGTGTAACAAAGATGAAAATTTTATCCTTCGCGAAAGCATGGATGGACCTAGAGAACATTATGCTAAGTGAAATAAGCCAGTCAGAGAAAGACAAATACCATATGATTTCACTCATGTGTAGAATCTAATGAACAAACTGAACTAACAAGCAAAGTAGACATACTCATAGATAGAGAACAGGGTGGCAGCTAAGAGAGGGAGAGATTAGGTGGTGGAGGGATTCAGCAAAAAAGGAAAAAAGACTCATGGACATGGGCAACAGTGAGGTGATTGTGGTGGGGAGGGGTATAAGTCGGATAGATGTAATAGAAATATTACAAAAACAAATTATTTAAAACAGGGAATTATCCCCTTCCTGGTGTGGCTCAGTGGATTGAGTGCCAGCATGTGAACCGAAGCGTTACTGGTTCAATTTCCAGTCAGGGCATATGCCCAGGTTGTGGGCTAGATCCCCAGTTAGGGGAGTGTGAGAGGCAATCAGTCAATGTATCTCTCACGCATTGATGTCTCTCCCTCTCTTTCTCTGTCCCTTCCCATCTCTCTAAAAACAAATGAATAGAATCTTTTTTTTTTGATTTTATTTATTTTTTGGGGAGGGAGAGAGAGAGAGAGAGAAACATCAATGTGTGGTTGCTGGGAGACATGGCCTGCAACCCAGGCATGTGCCCTGACTGGGAATCGAACCTGCGATGGCTGGTTCGCAGCCCGCGCTCAATCCACTGAGCTACACCAGCCAGGGCGAAATGAATAGAATCTTTAAAAAATAAATTAAAAAGGGAATGAACACCTCTCCTTCCCAAACTATTCCAAAAAATTCAAGAGGAGGGAAAACTTCCAAGCTCAGTTACAAGAGCAGAATTACCCTTATTTCAAAACCAAATAAGGACACTACAAAATAAGTTATAGGGAAATATCCCTGATGAACATAGATGAAAAAATCCTCACAAAAAAATAGCAAACAAAATTTAGCGATACATTAAAACTATCATATGCCATGATCAAATGAAATTTCTTCCAGCATTGCAAGATGGTTCAGTATCAGGGATTCAATTAACATGATTCATTATATAAGCCAAGTGAAGAATAATAATCATACAATTATATAAAAGGTGCATAAAATACATTTGAGAAAATGCAGCATCTACTTATGATAAAAACTGTCAGCAAAGTGGGAAATGAAGGAATGTACCTCAACATAATAAAGAACAGATGTTACAAACCAAGAACTAACATCATAGTCAATGGGGAAAAACTAAGAGCATTTTCTTTTAGATCAGGACCAAGGACATTTTGTCCACTTTAACCAATTTTATTTAAAATATTATTGCAATTCTTAGCAACAGAAATCAGAAAAGAAGAAGGAATAAAAGGCACCCAAATTGGAAAGGAAGAATTAAAAGTGTCATTACTTGCAGATAATATGATATTTTATATAGAAGGCCCTAAAGATACTACCAAAAACCCCACTAGAACTGATAAACGAACTCAGTAAAGTGGCAGGATACAAAATAAATATCCAGAAATCAATAGCATTTTTATATGTACCAATAGTGAACTATACAAAAGGGAAACTAAGAAAATAATCCAATTTACAATTGCATCATGAAAATTAAAATAATTGGGAATAAATTTAACCAAGGATATAAAAGACTTGCACTTGGAAAATTGTGAGACACTGGAGAAGAAATTGAAGAAGATAGAAATAAATGGAAGAACACACTGTGTTCACGAATAGGAGGAATTAACATCATTAAATGTCCACACTACTCAAATCTATAAGTTCAACAGAATTCCTTTCAAGATGCCAGTATTTCACAAAACTGGAACAAATAACCCAAAATTTATATGGGACCACACAAAGAAGTGTATGAATGTATGAATGAACCATGGACTTCGACAACGGTGTGGGGATTGACTGTGGGAGTGGTGGGTGGGCTGGATGGAGGAGGGCTAGGGGGGAAAAATGAGACAATTGTAATAGAATAACAATAAAAAACAAAATGAAATTAAAAAAATAAAGAACACAACAAGTGAGCAAACAAAACAGAAACAGTCTCATTGATACAGAGAACAAACTGAGGGTTGTCCAATGGGAGGGGAGGTTAGGGGGCAGGGTAAAAATTGTGAAGGGATTGAGAAGTACAGATTGGTGGTTACAAAAGAATCATGGGGATGTAAAGTACAGCATAGGGGATATAGTCAATAATATTGTAATAACTATGTATGGGGCCAGGTGGGTACTTTAAATAGCAGGGGAAACACTTTGTAAAATATATGATTGTCTAACCACTATGCTGTACACCTGAAACTAATGCAAAATAACAATGAATGTCAATTGCAATTGAAAAATGAAAATAAAAAAATAAAACTTCAAAAAATACATAAACACTCCCTGGTAGGTGTGACTCAGTGGATTGAGTGCCAGTCTCTGAACTGAAAGGTTGCTGATTTGATTCCCTGTCAGGGCACATGACTGGGTTGTGGGCCAGGTCCTCAGTTGGAGATGTATGAGAGGCAACCAATCAATGTATCTCTCACACACTGTTTCTCTTCCTCTCTTTCTCCCTCCCTTTTCCTCTCTCTAAAAAATAAATAAATAAAATTTTTATATATATACACACAGTCACATAAATGTGAACAAATACTAAGGCTTTATAATGAGAATAATTAGCAGGATTATTTCCAATTCTTAAGCTATTTATGAAGACAAGGATAGTTTAATACTATCAATATAGGTTTCTTTTCATCTGTAATAAGTATAAAATGAACTTTGTGATAAATTCATTTATTTGTACTTTTAATTTTCTGCTATCTTTCAAATATATAATATTAAAATAATAAACATGTCTTAATCAAAAAAGTACAAATTGGTAGTCACAAAATAGTCATGGGGATGTAAAGTACAGCATAAGGAATATAGTCAACAAAATTGTAATAACTGTGTATAGTGCCAGGTGGAATCACTATGTAAAGTATATGATTGTCTAACCACTATGCTGTACACCTGAAACTAGGATAAAATAACATGGAATGTCAACTGTAATTGGAAAATAAAAAAAAATAAATGTAAATAAGTTGCTCTTATAGACATTCTTTTTATGATCAATAAAAAGGTGTTTTATGAAATTTGCTATAAATAAGATATCTAGAAATTCTAGTGTTGTATAAAGTGCTAAGTCTTGCTATTTCAAAGGGAATTTTGGAAATGAGGTCAATGAAAAATAAACATCAGCAGCTTCTACCCTTTAAGCCAAAATACAATAGCTCAAGCCCAAAGGCTACAAATGAAGTGACTTTTACTATAATGAAAACAAAATTATAAAATAGTCACCCTACCTCAAGGTATTCTCTCAGTTGTTCAATAATTTAATGATGTCCTTTGACTATGTTGAAATAATTTTGCCGAGAAACCTATGTTCTAGAGTAAAGGTTGTTTCCAGTTTCCAAATTCCAGGTTCTCACTGCTGTTAGTGTAATAAATGATTCTTCATTCAATGAAAAAAGGGAAAAAAAACAATGCTCTACTCTAATTAAGTGTTATAATCTAAGGGTCAGCAATCTATAGCACAGGAGCCCGATTCAGGCTGCTGTGTTTTTATAAATAAAGGTTTATTGGAACAAAGCCATGCCCATTCAGCTATGCATTGTTATGGCTGCTTTTGCAGTACAAAAAGGAGAGTTGAGTAGTTATGATAGAGGCTGTATGGCCCACAGAAACTAAAATATTTACTATCTACATCTTTATAGGAAAAGTGTGCCAACACCTGCAACCCACTTTCTGCCTAAAATCAAAGACACTGTATTTAACCTATTCATGGGATACTTTATTTTAAAAGATGGTCATATTTACTCCATCTGTAGATTGTCTGCAAGAAAATTTTTGAGCAGAGAGAGTCCTCTTTATGTACCTTGCCCATGCTTATTCCTTTTTCGAAATAATGGGAGTCAGCATTGTGACGCCCTACATCCGTAAAGTTGGCCAAATTTTTAATTTGTGGTGAATGTAGACTTTGCATTATAACAAAGGGCTATAGAGCCTAATCTACACTTAGTTGCCTTTATACTATTATCTTACTTAAACAGACCTTAGTATAGCAAAATTCAACTTTGTGGGTTCTACAAATCTCTTAGGAGATTTGCTGTGAAAATAATATGGCTGAAACACATTAGCTGTTCAACATTCTTTGTAAGGTTTTGAAAACTTTGAGAATCATAGCAATGATATTTCTTGGAATACTGAGCAATGTGCCGTGGCACTGTTGAGTTTCATAAACATTCTCCCCAAATCAGAATTGACAATCAGTTTGATTCGACTCATAGCTCATCCTCCTAAATAATGTGGTTTGAAAGATAAGGAATCCAAATGAAGTAAAATACTGGCTGAAATAACTGGAAAAACATATAGAAGAAAAGAATTGGGGCAAAATCTCCATTCAGAGTATGCAAAGCTTCCAGATGGAGCTTTGCTATAGTAAGTAATTCGAAAGCTATAACTTAACTTGTGTCAAAGAGTCTTTGATATAAGAAGCTGGAGAAGAGAAAGTCAGAAAGATTAGTCTGGCTTTCTTTCTTCTTCATGGATATATTCTAAAGTAAAGTTCCCACTAATGTTATTCTTGGTTATTTACTCTTACTATGTCTACCACAAAAATAAAGTACTCTCCATATTTTTCACAATAAGTTACAAGTTTTATATATATTTTCAAATAAAAGTGGTAGGGAGAAGATTCTTTTTTTAATTTTTTTAAATATTTTATTTATTTATTTCTAGAGAGAGAAGGAAGGAAGAAAGAGAGAGAGAAACATCAGTGTATGGTTGCTGGAAACTGTGGCCTGCAACCCAGGCATGTGCCCTGACTGGGAATGGAACCTGTGATGCTTTGGTTCGCAGCCCGCGCTCAATCCACTGAGCTACGTCAGCCAGGGCAGGAGAAGATTCTTTTTAACAATGGAATTTAAATAAATGCTAGCAAAGTTTATAGTCTGGGCACTGAGGAAGGGAAAAATTTCAAATGGCAAGTAAGTATATCTTTCACAACAAAGCAACATACAATGACAATGACATAGCTTCATGCATTTCACTTTTCAGTTTTTCTCTGAGAGGAAAAAACAAAATGAAATCTATTCCTAGAATAATGTGGTGATTTGAGATCTCTAAGGTTTTTGTTTGTTTGTTTTTTAAGATTTTATTTATTTATTTATTTTAGAGAGGGAAGGGAGAGAGAGGGAGAGAGAAACATCAATGTGCGGTTGCTGGGGGCCGTGGCCTGCAACCCAGGCATGTGCCCTGACTGGGAATGGAACCTGCGATGCTTTGGTTCGCAGCCCGCGCTCAATCCACTGAGCTACACCAGCCAGGGCTCAAGGCCTCTAACTTTTAAACTGTGTTACAAGTATATTCAAGTATATGCTAACCTTTTTGGAGGAAAAGAAAAGGAGGCTTTTACCACAGTCCCTGGGAGGTTGCTTACAAATATGCTTTGACACAGAGCAAGGCAACAGTGTCAGAGCAAGTGTCAGGGCAAGACAATAGGAAGAGTCTCAGGGTACCAGAAGCCTCATTATTGTGTCAGTCATTATTTTGGAGAACCCAAGAAGTGAAATGCCACCAGGTTAAGAGTGATATAGTGACACATCTCTACTACCCACAGGCTTAGGGACAAGGAGAACTAGAGTTGCAGAATGGGCAAGTGCCCTTAAAACTGAGTGCTTTCCACCAGCCACTGGTGAGGGGCTTTGGGCCATGTTCACAGAAAGGAAGACAGGACAACTGAACACTAAAAGCAGAAAATGGAACACTATTGAGTTCTTCTGGGATCTGCACTTAAGGTAAATTTCAGTTTGCACAAATAAAAAAAAAAAAAACAACTTAGGTCTTTCCAGGCACAGTTCCTGCTACAAGGGGTGAAAAAACCCACATGAACCAACAAATGTGATAAATGGGATATAATATGCTTATGGTTAGAAACATATCAACTTGTTACTCTTTACCTTCACCACAGTGCATAACAATGTCTTGTATATGAAATACTTAATAAATATTTATAAAAGTGAATGGAGTTCCATTTTTGAAAGTAGAAGGCACAGATTCAAATTCCACCTTGGAATAAATATTCTTTTTTCAATACAGACTTGCTATAGGGTACATGAAATGTAGGAGGCTGGTAAACATTAATTTCAAGTGCTATGTCAAAATGACATAGAAAAACAGGATCAATTAATATAGCCCTTTGTGCAAACCCCTACACTAAAACGGAAATAGAAAAAAGAAGATGATAGGCACTTAAGATACGAAGTGTCAAATAAAGTACACCCTGTTAAGATATTATCACATCACCAAAACTGTTTTTTCACCTCCAGTGTTTTCAAAAACATTTACAACGTCTTCTCAGATTAAAGACAAATAAGAAATCTTACATATTTCAAGGCCAGTTCTTGAAAATTATAAAAATTATTTCTTTTTTGGTTGATCATTTAATGAGCTTATAACCATAAGTTATTGTGCAACACAAGAAGGAATACAAAAGAATCCCACAGTTAAATACTTGATTTGCAACTTTTTAAAATGTAATATTAAGAATGGAGCCCTGGCTGGTGTAGCTCAGTGGATTGAGCGCGGGCTGCGAACCAAAGCATCGCAGGTTCCATTCCCAGTCAGGGCACATGCCTGGGTTGCAGGCCACGGCCCCCAGCAACCACACATTGATGTTTCTCTCTCTCTCTCTCTCTTTCTCCCTCCCTTCCCTCTCTAAAAATAAATAAATAAAATCTTTAAAAAAAGAATGGTAGAGAGATATTTTGAGTTTTCTCTGCCTTCCATATTTGTTTTTAACCTCTAAATCTCTGGTGTACAGGGCTGAAAAAAGCCCTTTAAAGACAGTAAGTCCTAAAAAGATGCAGTGACCCCACTTTGTATATAACTTATAATTTAAAAGATATACTACAATTTATAGAACTTTACACCAGAAAAGTCAATTTTGTTGTATGGTAACTAAAAATAAAATGATGATGTACTATCAACTAAGTATACAAAACTCTAAGGCAGTCTATTTTTGCCATAATGACTTATCTTGATGTTTTGTATAAAATAATAAAGACCAAGTTCTTCCACCCCCCAAAAAGTTTGCACCTAGGTTTACAAGCATGAACTCAGAGTAAAATAGCACTGTGAAAGGAGATAATAGACATTACCTCCTCTAATTTTAGAACCCTATCAACAATATTTCTTTAGTGTAATCAATGCCTGAGGAACATCCAAAAATAAATTTATATTTAGTAGAAATGTGAAGAATGTAGCTTTTATACTGGCTACCCGGATAGGCTTTCTCAGATCCAGAGTAACCAACTGCTGACATATATAGTGTCATTTGAGGGGTACTTTGGGGAAATCGGATCCTAGAAACTTGAGTTGCTCACCATAACTCAATCCTGCTGGCTCTTCTTAAGGAAAAATGAACAGCTTACTTGGATTGAGGTACTCTGTTGTGTCAGAAAAATAACATCTGTAGGAATTGGTTTATATAAATAAACTGTACTCTTTCATCACCAAGCCGAAAGCTGCACATAAGACTGGTCAATTCTGATGGAGCAGAGATGGGGATGAGAGGAGAGGAAAGCTGGAACATGGTTCATATTCAATTCTGTTTAACTGTGTTTTTTTTTTTAAGTTATGCTTAGGTGTAGCTGAACTTTTTTTTTTCATGAAAAGGAAAGGAAACGTTTATTTAATACTATACAAACTTAAAGTAGTGACCTAATGTCTTTGCCAAAATCCCAAAGTCCCTTAAAACACCCACAAACATATACAGTCCTTCCTTCCCCTTTGCCCAGTCTGGGGTACCGTATCTCAGGAAAGGAAATAGAAGTCCATGGCTCAGGCAGTGTCTGGTTATTCCCAGTAATCCTTGTTGGCTGAGAGACCTTTCTCAGTTCTGGGCACCATCAGATGTGTCGCTGTCCAGGCAGGATCTCCAATTAATCTGAAGCCATGCAGCACCGTCTCATGGCTACTGGTAAGAATTCTTTCACTCTTCTTCCAGGCAAAGTCTCTCCTGCTTCCCAGGCCACACTACCAAAAGGAGCACCCCAAAGCCACATAGTCCTCTCCTACCAGAGCTGTGGGGGTCTGTACTCTGGCGAAACTGCGTGATTCTCCCCACAAAGCTGCAGGGAGATGGGGTTGCCACTCGGCTTTGGCCAAGTGGCTACTTTCTGCTAAATCTGCATGGTGAATTCTCTCTCACAGAGCTGCAAGAGTCCTCTACTCTGTCAAAAGCCACATGGTTCTCTCTCCAGGTGTAGCTGAACTTTATAATGTCAAACCACTTTAGGGGATGTGTCAGGTCACTCACAGAGGACTAAGTGCATGGGTGGTAAATTTTAGATGGAAAATAGCAAAAAGCAAAAAGAAAACAAAAGCACAGATTGAAAGGTACACTATTTAGACAAGAACTGGTCAGCAGGGAGGCAGAAAAAGTGAAGGAGCAGTTATTCTGTGGGAAATGATTAATTATTTTGTTCCGGAGGTGAGTAAATGAGAGATTATCTTTTGAGCTTCCAAATAGGGAAAGACTGTACAATTCGAGAGACTGCACCAAATGCCACAAGATATATGAAGTGGATAAAATCCTTTTTTAGGGCAGTTAAGCTTACAATGTGGAAGTGATGACGATATACAAGAGTTTTGACTTTTTTTTTTAAAGATTTTATTTATTTTTAGAGAGGGAAGGGAGGGAGAAAGAGAGAGAGAGAGAAACATCAATGTGTGGTTGCTGGGGGCCATGGCCTGCAACCCAGGCATGTGTCCTGACTGGGAATCGAACCTGCGATGCTTTGGTTCGCAGCCTGCGCTCAATCCACTGAGCTATGCCAGCCAGGGTGAGTTTTGACTCTTGATTGAACTGTTAGAAGTCAAATTCAGTAGCCAAAAGGTGGAAACAGCCCAAATATTTATTGACAGTTAAATTTAAAAAAGCAAATATATGCAGTGGAATATGATTCAGTCATAAAAATGAAATGCCACGACATGGATGAACCTTGAAATCATTCAGTGAAAGAAGACAGATAAAAAAGGTAAGGTATTTTTTTATGAGGTTCCATTTGTTTATTTTTTTCCTTTACATTCCTTGCTCTAGGGGACATATCATTGAAAATATTGCTGTGTGGAATATCTGAGATTTTCCTGCCTGTGTTCTCCTCTAGGACTTTTATGGCGTCATGACTTATATTTAAGTCTTTTATCCACCTTCAATTTATTTTTATGTGTAGTGTAAGTTGGTGCTCGAGTTTCATTTTTTTTGCATGTAGCTGTCCAGATCTCCCAACACCATTTGTTGAACAGGCTAGTTTTACTACATTTTATGCTGCTGCCTCCTTTATCAAATATTAATTGACCATAGAGGCTTGGGTTTATTTCTGGGCTCTCTGTTCTGTTTCATTGGTCTGTGTATATGTTTTTATGCCAGTACCAGGCTGTTTTGATTACAGTGGCCTTGTATATATAGTTTTATGTTAGGTATTGTGATCCCTCCTACTTTGTTCTTCTTTCTCAAAATTGATGTGGCTATTTTGGGTCATTTATGGTTCCATATAAATTTTTGAGGTGTTTGTTTGATCTGCAAAATCCATAAAGAACTCACAGAACTCCACTCCAGGAAGACAAACAACCCAATTAAAAAATGGGTAAAGGACTTGAACAGACACTCCTCCAAGGAGGACATATAGAGGGTCCAGAGATATGAAAGGATGCTCAGCATCATTAGCCATCAGAGAGATGAAAATTGAAACCAGAGTGAGATACCACTTCAAACCAATGAGAATGGCCACCATAAACAAATCAACAAACAACAAATGTTGGAGAGGATGTAGAAAAAAGGGAACCCTAATGCACTGTTGGTGGGATGCAGACTGGTATAGCCAGTTTGGAAAAACAGTGTGGAATTTCCTTAGAAAACTAAAAATGGAACTGACCTTTGACCCAGTGATACCACTTCTGGGATTGTACCCTAAGAATCCTAAAAAAAACAATTCAAAAGTATCTATGCACCTCAATGTTCATAGCAGCATGATTTACAACAGTGAAGTCCTGGAAGCAACAGATGTGCCCATTAATAAATGTGTGGATTAAAAATATCTGTGGTACATTCACACAATGGAATTCTATGCAGCAGAAAGAAAGAAGGAGCTCCTACCCTTCACGACACCATGGATGGACCTGGAAAGCATTATGCTAAGCGAAATAAGTCAGGTGGTGAGGGATAAATACCATTTTATCTCACCTATAAGTGGAACCTAATCAACAAAACAGACAAGCAAGCAAAGTATAACCAGAGACATTGAAATTAAGAACACACAGACAGTAACCAGAGAGGAGGGGTGAAGATAGGGGTAGGTCCATCAAGGAACATGTATAAAGGACATATGGGCAAAGCCAAAGGGGGTAGGTTCAAGGGTAAGTGGTAGGGATGGGTGGGGCAGGGGGCTGAGGTGGGATGAAAATGGATTCAACTGTACTTGAACAACAATAAAAAAAGGTCAGGTATTGTGTGATTCCATTTATATGAACTTCCAGAATAGGTAACTCCAAAGAGGCAGAAACTAAATTAGTGGTTGCCAGGGGCTGGAGGAGGGGAATTTAGGAACAACTGCTTTAGGGATATAGGGTTTCCTTTTAGGATGATGAAAAAATTTTGGAATTAGATAATTATAATAAGTTTACACTGAATTGCTCACTTTATTTTTTGAAGTATTTTTTATTGATTATGCTATTACAGTTTTCCCAATTTTTCTCCTTTATCCCCCCTCCACCATGCACCCCCCAACCCTCCAGCTTTCCCTCCTGTTAGTTCATGTCCGTGGGTTGTACATATAAGTTCTTTGAGTTCTGTTTCCTATACCATTCTTAACCTCTCCCCATCTATTTTATGCCTACCAATTATGCTGCTTCTGCCCTGTACCTTCCCCCCATTCCCCCCTTTCCCATCCCCACTGAAATCTCTCTATGTGATGTTCATTTCTCTGATTCTGTTCCTGTTCTAGTTGTTTGCTTAGTTTTTGTTTTCATTGTTTTTCTTTTATTTTAGGTTCATTTGTTGATAGGTGTGAGTTTGTTGTCATTTTACTGTCCATACTTTTTATCTTCCTTTTCTTAGATAAGCCCCTTTAACTTTTCCTATAATAATGGCTTGGTGATGATGAGCTCCTTTAGCTTGACCTTACCTGGGAAGCACATTATCTGCCCTTCCATTCTAAATGAAAGTTTTGCTGGATAGCATAATCTTCGATGTAGGTCCTTGCCTTTCATGACCTGGAATAATTCTTTTCAGCCCCTTCTTGCCTGCAAGGTCTCTTTTGAGGAATCAGCTGATAGCCTAATGGGAACTCCTTTGTATGTAACTGTCTCCTTTTGCTGCTTTTAGGATTCTCTCTTGATCTTTAATCTTGGGTAACTCAATGATGATGTGCCCTGGTGTGTTCCTCTTTGGGTCCAACTTCTTTAGGACTCTCTGGGCTTTCTTGACTTCCTGGAAGTCTATTTCCTTCACCACATTGGGGAAGTTTTCTTTCATTATTTGTTCAAATAAGCTTTCAATTTCTTGCTGTTTTCCTTCTCCTTCTGGCACACCTATAATTTGGATATTGGAATGTTTCAGGCTGTCCCAGAGGTTCATAATTCTCTACACTTTTTTTGAATTCTTGTTTCTTCATTCTGTTCCAATTGGATGTTTATTTCCCCTTTTTGTTCCAAATCATTGCTTTGAGTCTGGTTTCCTTCCTGTCACTGTTGGTTCCCTGAACATTTTGCTTTGTTTCATTTTGGGTATCTTTCATTTGCTTTTTCATTTTTCAACCAAGTTCAATCAGATCCGTGAACATTTTGACTACCAGGGCTTTAAATTCTCCATCAGGTAGGTTGGCTAACTCCACATCGCTTAGCTCTCTTTCTGAAGTTTTGCTCTCTTCTTTCATTTGGGCCATATTTCTTTTTCTCAGTGCATTGATAAGTTGTAAGCAGGCGGGGCCTTAGATATTCACCAAGGTATGGCAACCCTCTTTGCTATGCTGCAGCGCTGTCTGTGGGGGAGGGGTCAGAGAGGGAACAATGCAGCTCATCTGCTCATCTTTAGCCCACTTTTCAATGAACTCTTATGCGAGACTGGGAGTTTTTCCCACTGCAGCAACTGCCGTAGTCCAAAGTGAACTCTGAATCTCAGTTTCCCATTCAGCCAGCTCCGCTCGCTTGGTTTGCTGCTTAGTCGAGGTTTTTCTCAGCCAATCCTACCCACTCGGTTTGCCACCTTACTGTGGGTTCTTACTGGTCTGGTTGTTCTGGTTGACTTTTTCTTTAATTTCTTGGTTGTTGGAGTTCCATGCAGTTTGATTTTCTGGCACTTCTGGTTGTTTATTGATTTCAGATTGGTTGTTATCCTCCTTTTGGTTGTGTAAGGAACTGAAGGGTTTCTACCCATGCCTCCATCTTGGCCAAAACTCCTGAATTGTTCACTTTAAGATGATTAATATTTTTTAGAAAAATCCTCACCTGAAGATATATTTTATTGATTTTAGAGAGAGAGAGGAAGGGATGGAGAGAGAGAAAGAGAAACATCAATGTGAGAGACAAACATCAATCAGTTGCCTCCCACAGGCTCCCTGACCAGGGATGGAACCTGAAGCCTCTGGGTGTATGGGACGATGCTCCAATCAAGTCAGCTACCCAGCCAGGGCTAAAATGATTAATATCATGTAGATTTCATCTCAATAACTTTTTAAAGTTTTTCTCAAGTCACAGGAGATTTTAACTCTAAATGTCGATACTTGAAGTTACTTAATTCTTCCTAAGTTTGATTTGCATAAAAATCAGAGCATAATAATTCTTAAAGATTAATGACAACAAGAGCTAATTATTTTAAATGTTTGTTTTTCTGTATGCCTTGATGTACTTGTATACTTAACTATAAAGAATATATTTTATTTAATTAAGAATGTGTAGAATCTGAAATGCAAAAAAAAAAAGAAAGAAAGAAAAAGAAAAGTAGGCCACCTGCTTACACCACACACAAAAATGAACTCAAAATGGATTAAAGACTTAAATGTAAGACTTGAAACCATAAAAATCCTAGAAGAAAACATAGGCAGTAAAATTGTGGACATCTCTCTTAGTAATGTTTCTTGTGATGTATCTCCTCAGGCTAGGGAAATAAAAGAAAAATAAACAAATGGAACTATATCAAAGTAACAATTTTTTCCACAGCAGGAGAAAACATCAACAAATGAAAAGATAATCTGCTGAATGGGAAAACATATTTTCCAACCATACATCTGATAAGGGGTTGATATCCAAAATTTATAAAGAACACATACAACTTAACATCAGGAAGACAAACAATCCAATTTAAAAATGGGCAAAGGATCTGAATAGACACTTCTCCAAAGAGAACATACAAATAGCCAATAGACATAAGAAAAGATGTTGAATGTCACTAATCATCAGAGAAATTAAAATTAAAACCACAATGAGATATCACCTCACACCTGTCAGAATGGCTATCATCAATAAATCAACAACAATAACAACAACAAAAAAAAGAGCTGGCAAAGATGTGGAGAAAAGGGAACCCTCGTGCACTGTTGGTGGCAATGCAGATTGGTGAAGCCACTATGGGAAACAGTTTGGAAGGGTTCTCCAAAAACTAAAAATGGAATTACTTTATGACCCAGAAATTCCACTTCTTGGAATATATTTGAAGAAATCCAAAACACTAATTCACCCCTAGGTTCATTGCAGCTTTATTTATAATGGCCAAAATCTGGAAGCAACCCAAATAACCATCAATAGATAAGTGAATAAAGAAGTGGCGGTACATATCTACAACAGAATATTACTTGGTTATTTTTTTTTAATTTTTACTTTTTGCCACAGCATGGATGGACCTAGAGCAGTGATTTTTAACATTTCTCATTTCATGGCATGCATAAGCTAACTAATTACTAAAATTATGTGGCACACAAAAATTTTTTTTTTCACTGACCTGACAAAAAATAGGTATAATTTTGATTCATTCACACTGGATGGCTACTGTTGTATTGGCTGTTGTCATTTTTTATTTGACAATCTAAGGGGAAAGAGGAGAGTGCTCCTGACTAAAGAGTCAGGTATTACATGTTTTAAAAATTCTTGAAGCATACCAGTATGCCTGTCAAGGCACATGGGTTAAAAATTGCTAACTTAGAGGGTATTGTGCTAAGTGAAATAAGTCAGCTAGAGAACGACAAATACCACATGATTTCACTTATAGGTGAAATCTAAAGAATATGATAAATGAACAAACAAAATAGAAACACACTCACAGATAGAGAATGGACTGTTGCTGGAGGGGGAGGGGACTGAGTAAAAACATGAAGGTATTGAGAAAACAAATTGGTAGTTACAAAATAGTCATGGGGGCGTAAAGTACAGAATAGGGAATATAGTCAATAACATTGTAGTGACTGTGTATAGTGTGAGGTGGGTACCTGAAATATCACAGGGAACACTTTATAAAGTGCATGATTGTCTAACCACTATACTGTACACCTGAACTAATACAAAATAATACTGAATATAAATTGTAATGGAAAACTACAACTTTAAAAAGAGGATAAGCAGTAGTAGTCAAAATATTTAACAACCTGTACAGTATTGACACTGACCAATGGGTGTTGGTACTGTGCCAGCTATCAATAACCAGTGGACAAATGTTTTTACTCCCTTTATCTCTAGTAACAAAATGTGATAATTAATTGTATGTGTCAATTTGATGGGGGTCATAGAGTGTCCAGATATTTGGTTAAACATTGTTTCTAGGTGTGTCAGTGAGAATGTTTTTTGATGAGATTACCATTTGAATTAGTAGACTGGGTAAAGCAGCCTGTCTTACACAATGTGGGTGGGCATGATCCTATTAGTTGAAAGTCTGAATAGAAAAAAAGGCAAAGGAAAGGAGAATTTGCTCCTTCTTTCCCTGACTGTAAGAGCTGAGATAGGGGTCTTCTGCCCTGAAGTTAGGAATTATACCATTGGCTCTTATGGTTCTCAGGCCTTCAGACTGAAAAGGGTAAAGCCAGAGCCATTTGCTATCGTGGCACCATTTGCTGAGCAGACCTGTGACCTTGTTAAACATGACTGCCATTTTACTCTTCTGAGCTTGCCCCCAGGACTGGAAATTACTTAAAAGCAAGGATAGAAGTAACCACTCTCTATGGCCACATGCAAAAGATAACATTGGAACAAACTGCAGCCTTGTGTTATACTGCCCCAACTGCCCAGGGGCCACACCACAGCATTCCCCACCTTTTTCAATCCTATTATAACCCAATAAAATTTCAAAGTCCCCACCCCTCAATGCTGGTATATATCTTCACACCATGCCCCTCTTCTTTCTTGGAGAGTGAATAAAAACTTTATTCTCTACACTTTATACCACTGGCTTTCTGTACTCTCCAACCTGAAAATGGCAGATTGTGGAACTTCTCAGCTTCCATGATCACTTGAGCCAATTCCTCATAGTAAATCTCTCTATTTACCTATCTACACACATACACACAAGAAAAAAAAAACACAAAAACCTGTAATTATCTTCTGGAAGGTGGGCCCCTTGTAGTACAGGCTTCCCCCACTAGGTAAGTGTTCTAGGAACCTATCTGTATCAGTGTACCAACTGGCATTGTGAGAGGCTGCATTTGGCTTCAGTGAATTTTTTTTGAAGACTCAGTGTGTTTGCCCATTTCATTATGGGTGATTTATGAGCACACCTGCCCACACCGTGCTGAGTGTTCAGCAGTTTTTGACAAGATATGGTATGACCCCTGTGTTCCACCCTCCCTTTTCACCCAATCTCGCCCCAAGAGACTTTTGTTTTGTTTCTCTGGATGAAAAAAGTCTTCAAAGGGAAATGTTTTGCATCTGGAAGAAGCAAAACGAAAAATGGCAGAAGCACTAAAAGGCATCAAAATTGACGAGCTCAAAAACTGTTTTGAGCAGTGGAAAAAAACATCTCATATGTGTGTTGCATCAAATGGAGAGTAATTTGAAGGTGACTGAATTTTAAACATGTAACAATAAATGCACAATTTTTAATAAATAACTTCTGTTTTTTGGGTCTCCCATCATTCATATATATATATATATATATATATATATATATATATATATATATATATAATTGGTTCTGTTTTTCTGGAGAATTCTAATACACCAAATGGAAATCTTAACTGAGCAAACAATGAAGCTATGACCAAGGCCCCACCATCTGCCTTATGATAATGCATTTGATTTACATACCTAATATTCAGTAGAAAATAGCTTCAGGAGTAGTGGTATTGAAAGCCATGCCATACTTTTTAGTAAAGTGTTATGAACTTAATGTTTGTGTCTCCTCAGAAGTCATATGTTGAATCTCTAAATCCCCACTATAATGGTATTTGTAGGTATTGCCTTTGGGAGGTGATTGGGCTTAGATGAGGTCACAAAGACCCTGGTCTAATGGGATTAGTGCCCGGATAAGTAGAGACACTAGAGAGCTTGCTCTCCCCTCCCTGTTCCTCTCCAGCACAAAGAAGAGGTGGTGTGAGCACACAGTTGAGATGGTGACCACCTACAGAGCCAGAGAAGAGGCCAAAGAACAAAATCTACCTTGATGTTTGACTTTGAAGCCTCCAGAACTTGTGAGTTGTAAATAACAGAGGTTTAATTGTTTCATTCCTAAAGTTGGGAACATTAAGTTCCTTCCAGTAAATTGCTTTGAAGAAGCTTGTTCTGACATTTCTAACTTATTAGCAAATAGTTTATTGCTTGGCTTAAATGCTTCAATGACCTAGTGCTTTCCCTTGCACAGTATGTAACAGGGCAAATCATTAGTCTGGATGTCCTTCTCCACTTTCTTTTGTGAAATTCAGTCAAGAAATGCAAAGAAAGGGCATCTACCTGCCCTTGTCTAAAACTGATATGTGGATATGCTACAGAGGGCTGAAGTAATAGACCTGGAAGCCATTTTATTATCCTTTCTTCTGTTTTTGTACTTGTTTCAGACAAAATACAGTTATGCTATGATTCATATTGTTAAGACTTGTATCAAGATGACCTAATTTGTAGCAGTCTGACCAGAGAAATACTAATTCTGTTTAATCTATAAGGCTTTAAATAATTTTCAGTAAAAGATAGAAAAATGAAAATCTTTGCACTTGATTTGTCTCCTATATCTTTAAGGCCCAATTCCCCTTCTGAAAGGAGAAGAGCAACAGTTTGGACAAAACCTGTGGAAAGTAGACTTACTGCATTTAAAACAATGTTACTCTTGTATAGATTTTTGAAATTAGCTTTCATCTAAAGTACTTTAAAAATCAACCAATTACTTTTCTATTAATGTTCTACATACCATTCATTTTTATTTCAAAATATTATTTATGTGGCATCATGTAGTGGCAAGTATAATCAAACAGCTGGCTTCTTTACCATTTCAATAAACTGTTACAATTGAGAAAAACAAATTGGAGGTAATGAATGGTGTGCTGATTTGAGAGAGGAGAGTGAGAGATTCTCCATGCTGTTAGTAGATTACTCAACCCCAGTGCAGCAGGCAATGGTGTGTTATTATCTGTGGAAAAGACCACATAGAAAATTAAATTAAATTAAATTGAAGTCTCCATCCAGATGAAATGAATGTGGTGAAGAATGTACATAAATAGAAGTAAAACTTTACTGGGTTTGATGGTCAATGAAATGCATGAATTCAGAGGAACATTTTCCCTTGTATTTGGATTTCCCATCAACCTTTTAAACTGTTGTGTGGCTTTCAGAAAGCATCCTTCTGTAACAGGGTGCAGCCAAGGGGGGCCCCAAATGGGGATTTGTAATGGGGTCCAGAACTCAGGGTGACCAGGAAATATTGTTTTATATATGTGAGGTCCTCGTCCCCACAAACATTGAGAGCTGTTTTGAATAGGAACAGTTTTGTAGCTAACCTCTGGAATGGTCATTTAACATATCTATAACCTTTAACTGGTTGCATAGATATGTTAAATAGCTGTGGCCATGCTTTGAGCCAGGGGGATGGGAGTGACTTCAACCCAGGATGTAACTGGGAGGTAACTCCCTCTGGGTACAGCACCTACGTAAAAGATTGCAGATAATTGGCTCCATGTCATGGGGCCATGCCTGCCTGGACTTACTATGGCAGCCCAGTAAAGCTGGAAGAATATGGGAATGTGGCAGGTGTAGCTGATTGTGGGAGGAGTTGGAAATAGGGCTGCAGAGGAAGTTTGGCGCTGGCATTTAAACCCAGCGCGGCAGCCTTGCTGTTTTTTGGGGACCACGCAGCTTTGGTGAAAGTTGGGACCATGCAGCTTTAAGGTGCTCCCTTTTTGCCATGTGGCTTAGGAAGCAGGAGAGACTTTGCCTATAAGAAAAAGGGTGAAAGGATTCTTGCTGGTGGGCCATGAGAAGGTGCCACACAGTTTTGGATTAACTGGAGATTGCGGCAGCGACACAGCTAATGATGCCAAAACCAAGGGGCTGCCTAAACCATGGACTTCTACTTCTTTTTCTGAGATATGATATCCCAGACTGGGCAAGGGGGAGAAGGAAGGACTGTGCGTTTGTGGGTATTCTAAAGGACTTTAGAATTTTTAATGAAGACATTAAGTCATTACTCTAAATTTGTATAACTTTTAAAATAAATAATCCCTTTCTTTTTCACCAACCTCTGGCATTGAGAGATGTCTTTCCCTGGTGGTGGGCAAGGCTAATCTAGTATGGGGGGTGGAACCCCCGGAGCACAAGGGTGGGTCCATTCGGTAACAGTATATCATTCCCCCCAGCCCCGGGTCTGTTCTGTAACACTTCCTTTATGGACACAATTGTAAATATACTGTTGTATTCTGTGGTTATAAACTATTATTAAAATAAACATGGACTTAAATAATAACTTTTTAAAAGGATACTTTTATATAAAGTATCTCAATCAGTTGGGAAATAATTTGATAAGATGGAAGGGGCATTGCCTTTGAAATCAGGGAAACGATTTGTGGGACTCAGATAAGTGATTTAACTTCTATTCCTCTGTTTCTTCATCTGTAAAATGGAGATAATAATGGTATCTACCATTTAGACCTCAAGAGTATAATATTAATGAATATATGTAAAGTGCTTAGCACATACTAAGCACTGAATAAATATTTTTCAAGTGCCTCAATTATAAGTAAATTTAACTTTATTTTATCAGAAGCTTCACTGAGGAATTTCAGTAATATTGGTATATTTTTTTAGTATACTTGCCATATCTTTTTTTTAAGTAACAAAAATGGTGGAATTTCATATTTATTTACAGGACACTGCAAGATATGAAATTCCACATAGAAATAAGAAACCCACTGAGAGGAGAAGCTTTATACAGTGTGAACAGTTTGGAACTATTCAAGCAAAGTGTTGTTGTTAAAAGTGCTAAAATAACAAAATCAATTTTAAAAGAGTTCTTAGTAGACAAACAGTAAGACAAACTTACCCCAAACATAGTACACAGAAAACAGCTTTTCATGCCTCAGCTGTACAATCTAAAAGTTAAAGTTCCCAGGAGTGCCATCCTTAACTTGCAAGGTGTAGCTGTCAGAGGTAGTTTCTGGCACACCATTTTGATCTTCCTGTTCCTCTACAGAGAACTACTTCTCAATCAAATTTAATGAAGCTTTGTACATAGACTGATTTTTATGATTTCACAGAGCTTCAATTTGTCCTAGCTTCCCCATTCTTCAATCACTGTACTAACTTTCTCAGTTTTACTTAGTTTCTCAGCAGCCTGAAAGATATTTAAAATGGCATCCAGAATCACTGGAATAATTTTGGTATCTGTTGCAGTTTATGGGTTCACTGATTGCTCTATTAGCCACAAAGAATGAGATATACAATCTGTTCAACTGTTCCATCACTTGTACAGTTGGTCACAGCTCATACAGCTTCCTTTCATGTGTTAAAGTTTGTGTTAGAAAAACAATGAGGAATGGGACTAATCCATGATTCACTACTTGCTGTGTCTGGTTCTGGCAGCCAGCTGTGATGTTTGACATTGTCCATGCAGCTTCCTTCTGGATATTAGTTTTAGAGTTCATTAGTAGTCTGGGAAAGATGGCAAGTGCTCCTGCATCAATTGCAACCTGAATTTGTTTATCTGTCCAAGTGACAATTTTTCCTATGGTTCTTACTGCAAGAATCACAGTTGACAATTCAGTAGCTTCTAGGAGCTTCACAAGTTAGGGCACCACTTCTGTTTCCACAACCATTTCAGTTCATTCATTTGGACCTTCAGTAAAGTAGGAAATGGCCCAGCAGTTATCTGCTAATATTTCTGGATCATAATGCAGAATACAAACTAAAATAGAAAGAATCTCCTTAACAGAGAAGGTGCAGTATTGTGACAAAGATATGAAAGTGTCCAGGTAGGATTATATAAGTAACCACATGCTAAAGATGACATGTCAGGAAATGCAAGAAGAGCTAACAGTGGATCAACTGCGCCATACTTGATTACCAAGTCTCAGAAAACTGAACCATCACCTGCGATATTTCTTAGAGACAGTATGGCTTATCCACTGATGTAAACACGAGGAGATGCTAACAGAGAAATGAATTCTGGGATAGCACCTGTATCTACTACAGGCTTAGCCTGTTTTGATGTCCTAGAAGCAATGTTAGTGAAGGCCCAGGCAGATTCAAACTGAACAGGACTACAATCAATTTTGCCCAAGAAGGACACAAAATTTGGAATCAAACCAGCCCAGATTATGTTGTTTATGAGTGACTGTTTTTACCTAGAAAGTAGTTTCCTCAGGGTCTGAGTAGCTTGGAGCTGGCTTTCCAAATTGTTGGTATTTATGCCTTTGACGGTGTCCTCAACAGACCTATTTACAGAGCCCTGGGTGTTACAGGTTCTCCTCCACCCCTGCAGTGAAGAAGTAGCATCGTCAGAAAACAAACTGACATTTCTCCTTTTCAGCATCTGGTCATCCTTTCTGGATTTCCTCAGCTCCATATTAACTTCTGTTCAGCGACACTCCATTTCTGTACTCTTTCCCCTTGTTCTTGGATCTATTAATGTGGGCAGCTGGGGAATTAACATTCTTTTGGTGCACATAGTTATGAGACAAAGGGAGATAGCTGCACATTTGGCTCAAGCTTTCACAGGAGACAGTGTGGGGTGGACAAGCTGCATTTTGGTTGCTCTGCAAATGACCACCACAAGATAGTATATTTGCAGCATCTTATGTTTCTCTCTGCACCACTCCCTTTATGATTCTTGTTTATCCTCTTAGTTTCTTTTAATGTATTAAATCTTTACTTGTTTGATTTATCAATGGCGTTTCTATCCTGAGGACTACTGCTCCCTTTCTATTCCACCTTTCTCTTCATCCATTCTCCTATTATCTCCAGTCTTTCCTCTGCTTTTACTCAAGCCTTGATTTTTATAGGAGTTATAGCCTCTGAGGCATGTTTACTATTTGATAGATTCTTGTTCAATAGCTAAAGCCCTTCAGTGGAAAGGTAATATATAAATGAGGCGAGACTAGTACATTACTTTAGCGATGTGACTAGATTTTTTGAACACACATGCCAGAAAGTATATTTTCAAATAAGTATTGTTATAGTCATAATAGTCACCGTGAGATTTGATCCATTGGTCTGCAATAATATAACTTTTATTATTAGCATCAGTCTCAAGTAACAAGTGTTTTGTGTTCTGGCAAGTTTGTTGTGTACCCCAAGTCAGAGATAATTTTCAGCCTTCACACGCCATCAAAACCCTCATGGTCTCCTTACCCAAACTACCTATTACAGTGACCAGTCATTAATTTTTGCCCCTGCACATTCAAACTCAACTATCTTACTCCTTGTTTCATCTTATACACTTGGCAAAGCCCCAACTCTATTTAAATACAACTTTCTGCCCATTTCCACACTTGTACCCCTACAGCTGAATGCAGACAAGGAAAAAACACAACCACCCACTTTAAATAGATCCCTAATGCTGGTCAAGAATCACACAACATTTTCCTAGGTCTTTCATTATTCTCTCATAAATTACTATTTCACATTGTACTCTCTTCAGACTTTCAACATTTCCTCCTCCCATCATACTCTCATCTGAAAGCAAATAAAAAATAACTCCCATAATCCCAAACTGCATGCCATGGAACTGTGCCTGTTTGCCCATGTTCCTATCTAATGCCAACACTTCCACTTTACCACTAGATTCCACGCCCACTAACAAACTCCAGGACATCACCCCAGCAATTCATCAATCTCTCTCCTGCATCATCCATTTTCTAATTTCTACTGAATCGTCTCCATCAAAGTTTTTAAAATTCTGTTATTTCTCCATCTGAAAAATTCTTTATTCCACATCTCCCTCTAGCAACTCCTGTCCTAGTTTTTATTCTCTATTTTATAGCAAAACTGCTCAAAAATAAAAACCATCCATCCTCACAAGTATGTTGAGCCCACTGCAGTCAGGTTTTTGCCACCACTCTTTCACAAAAACTGTTCTTTTCAGGGTAATTAATGATCTCCCCATTGATAAATCCAATGTTCAGCTCCAACCTTATATGCCTTGTTAGTGGTAATTGTTATGGTTGATCACTCCTTCTTGCTTGACTTCCAGAACCCCACACACTTCCTTTTCATTGACTTTTTTGTTATCTCCTTTGCTGATTCCTCTTATTGACTCAACTTCTAGAGTGCCCTCCAGATCAGACCTTGGTTTTAGTCTCTTCTTGATCTATTGAACCGTAAGGCAGTCTTTGGTAATCTCATCCATTCTTTAAATATTATTTGTATGCTGAATATTTCAAAATATACACAATTAGACTTGTCCCCTCAACTCCAGACTCACATATCCAACTGATTACCCACCATCTTTATTTTAATATCTAACAATCTTTACACCTTTAACAGACCTGAAATCAATTCCTCATATTGACCCTCAAACCTGTTCTTCCTACATTTTTTCCTTATGTTAGTAAAGAGCAACTCTGTCTTTCCAGTTATCTAAGCTAAAAATCTGTCACCCTTATTCCTTTCTTTTACCCATTATTCACATGTTATTCACCTACAAGTCCTGTCAAAAATACCATTAAAACATATCTAGAATGCATCCATTTCTCACGACCTCTACTGCCACTGTTCTGGTCCAAACTATTATGATTTTATGTCTGGATTACTACAATAGTCTTCTAACCGATCTCTCTGCTTCCACATTTGCTCGCCTTCCTGCAAAGCCTACTCTCAACACAACAGCCAGAGCAATGCTGTTAAGTCAGATACCATAGCTTGTTTACTCAAAAGACAAATTTCTCAGAGTAAAGTCCGAAGTTGTTACAATGACCCACCCATAAGACCCTAATAGATGTGATTCTGTATACTCTCTGAATCTATCTCCAACCGCTAACCCCCTTGCTCACTTCAGGCCAGCCACACTGGCCTTATTTCTAAAATACTCTCAGCATTTCCCTAACTCAGAGCCTCTCTATTAGTTGTTCTCTCTAGTTGTAATATTCTTCCCACAGACATCCACGTGGCCCATTCCCTTGCTTCTTTCAAATCTTTCGATGTAATCTTTTGACTCTCCTACCTAAATAGGATAGCACCTTTTCAATCATGCTCTTCTGAATTAGTCTTTTCTTTATCACTATTTGACATATATTTTACTTATTTATGTTGTTTAATGTCTGCCCCTTATAGGGAACCTATCCACGTGGAATGGCAAATGTAGCCTAGCCAATATAGGTGCATGTTGGCATGCAGGATGCCAAACCCATGGATCAGCTTTCCCATGGGAAATCAGGCAGGTCTGCATTATACTTAGATTGCTTCGAGGCTTGCTCTTGCTAAAGCTCCCTCACCCTGAGTTGAAGTAGCAAATGCTTTCTGCATATCTTTAAAGTAACTTCCTGAAGTCTGTGCTAATTCTCCCAAGGACTGAAGTGTAACAAGACCAATTACTCTTATCTTTCCCTTGCATTTGCACCATTTTTTCCTTGTTAATCTGTACAGAAGTAATCAGTAACATCTTTTCCTTTGTTAGCTGTAAAAAGTAATTACCTAAATCAAATCTAAGCATAATGAATGAGAACCTTCTTTGATGTATGCTATTAGAAAGCCAATAAAAGCTTGTCAAGGCAAGGATAGAGGCACTCTCCCCTTGAGAGAGTGGCTGTATCATCCCTTTTTCTCCACAGGGCTTCAGCAGTTTGTGTGAATTTGTCTCATCTCATCCACAATACCACAGACACTGCTGGCCAGAGTCTGCATCAGCAGCCCTCCCCCCAACTATAATATAAATTCATGAGGCAGAAATTTTGCCTTATCTGATCACTATTGTATCTGTAGGAACTGGAACAGAGTCCAGCACATAGTAGGTGCTCAATACATTTTGTGGGTAAATGATTTCTGGCTCACAGACCCTAAATAGACAACCCCTCACATTCTGAAAGGTGGTGTGCTTATCTAGGATTGCGAGTTCAATCCCCAGTCAGGGCTCATGCATGAAGCAATCAATCGATGTTCTCTCTCATAAATCTCTCTCTCTCTCCTTCCTTTCTCTTTAAAATCAATAAAAACATATCCTTGGATGAAGTTCAAGAAGTAAAACAGGAAACAAAAATTTGAAAATAAGGTAAAGGAAATAAAAAATGAGATTCCAAGGACAAGAAGTTGAGGGAAAAGGGGAATACTGGCGGTGAGAGGTGAATGGCATGAGGCCTTTGATAAGGCTGCTATCAGTTGTCAGATCCATAAGGCCCTGGTGTGTTTTGTTAATATTTGTTTGCACTGGAGTGAGTGTGGTTTTGTTCAATAGCCATGTAGGACCAGGAATATACTGACTAAGTTATAAGATGCCTGGGAACATATCACAGCACCCACTTGGGTATGAGGATTTACCACTCTTAGCTGTATAGGGATGCTTATATAAGGACTTTCCTACCATGCAACTTAGTAATTGCGAGTTTTTAAATAGTGGAGCTATTGAAAGAGTTACAGAGGATAAAGAGGGTCTCATGATTCCATTGTGCAGTGAGTGGAGAAATCTTGCTATCTTAGATTTTTCTTTGGATTCAGAGCCTTGAAAGTCCATTAAAAGTCTCATTTTTAGGAAGAATAATAACTAGGAAGGAAACCATATGAACATTTCCAAGTGAAGGTTCAATGGTAGAGGAAGTGCTATTTGACTGGTATACATGTGAATTGTGAATACAGGCTAGACAGCAATCTCTCTTCTGCCAACCTACTGGTGAGAGCAGTCAGCTTGTTCTGTATGACTCAGTTTGGGTCCCAAACTTCTATATTCCTTATGTGCTTAACACCTCATCTATTGTTTCTGAGTAAGTGGTAGAAATCCTCAAGAATTTTGGATTTCAAGCAAAAGGTCCAATACCATTGCAGTGGAGATTAGGTAGGTAGGAGGCCAAAAGCCCTATACTCAGCTGATGAGACAAATAAACTTATTCGAACTAGGTGCTGTGAATGAAGCAATAAATTAAATACAATCCCATGCACTCAAAGAATCCAAACTGTAGTGAGGATTGGGGTGGAGAAATGTGGTCATATAAATAGACCACATTTATAATGTAATGTGTAAGGGCAATGACAAAATACAGGAAGCTACAACAGAACACCAGGGAGGGAAACCTAGTTGAGTGGGGTCAAAAAAGCCTTTCAGGAGGTGATGCCTGAACTAAGGCCCAAAGAACAAGTACTAAAGTAGTATAGAAAGAGAAGGGACATTTTATACAGAGAAGACTATGAGGAAAGGGGTGGAAGTGAATAATGGCATGGTGTGTCCCAAGTAACTGCAAAGCATGGTGGTAGCTGGATAATAAAATTTAAGTCAGGAATGATGATGCATGTGCCTGGAGAAGTAAGAGGAAACCAGATCATGGAGGCCCTGTGCTCCAACTTAAGGACTTTCTCCTTTTGATAATGGGGGAGTGGGACAAGGGTTTTGAGTATAGAAGTGTTACAGAAGAGGGGCCTGGCCCTGAGTGGGTCTGCCTAGGGCCAGCTGTAGTGTATGCGTTCTTAACGTCATGCAAGAAAGATTCCACAACAGAAGTCCAGGTGACTAGGATGATGTGTTTATTAAAGCTGGGAACAGTGAAACAAGAAAGGGCTCAGCATAGAAGAAGCAACAGGAGGGCCTAGGCTGGGCTGCCTTAGCTCACTGGGAAGTCAGAGAGAAGGGGGCCTTGTGACAGGCTCAGGGGATTATCCTGGGATAAGCTGCCAGTTGCCCCATTGCCTTAGAGCAAGGGTGTCAAACTCATTTTCACCACAGGCCACATCAGCCTCGTGGTTGCCTTCAAAGGGCCGAATGTAATTCTAGGACTGCATGAATGTAACTACCCCTTAACTAAGGGCAAGGAGCTTGGTGCTGCGGTCAGGTAGAAACAAGGTGCTGGTATGGATAAAACAAGGTAGAGGGCTGGATTCTGCCTTCAGGCCTTGTGTTTGCCACCTGTGCCCCTGAGTTTAGGAGACACATGCCTGTGAAGAAAGAAACAGGGGGAAGAAGAAGGGAAAGAGAATGGCCAGGGCTGCTCTCCAAAGGGAGAGCACATGCATGCTGAGTCCTTTGTCTTGAGGCTTTTATCTCTCTCGCAGAAGAGAATCTTAGGGGAGGTCTCGGGAAAGGATTTCAGTAGAATATTCATCAGTGCCCTTTCAGTTTGAATAAGACAGGGGCTCTTTAATGATAGCAGTGGGTTCTGGCTTTCCCCAGCTGCTATTGCTACTTTTCTGGGCCTGGAGCTGAAATATAACAGAGGCCTACATGTTATCTCCAGGGAGGAAAGGCCAGGGGAGGAGAGGTTACTCTGGGGGCAAGGTCTTTGTTTTCCCAGTTTTTCCTTCTGGTGACCATCTGCACCTGGCTGTAAATTGCTTGCCCATTGTATTCAGCTATCTGTCAGTTTTCTTATTCCACTTGCCAAGGAATTTTCCCAGCTTCTTACTATCTTGTCTCAGAAGTAACATGGCCAGCATTTCAGAAAATTTCCTCTCACTGCAAAATATGGGCTGCATTAGAAATGGTAAGACTGGGGACAAGAACAACAGCAGGGAAGTAGTTTATGTAACTCAGGAGAGATGATGGTTATTTGAACTAGGATAACAGTGAGGATGGAGAGGAGACCTAAAGAAATACTTGAGAATTAAAATAAGTACCATAGGTGTTTGATGACGGACTGGATGTCAGGATGAGAAGAATGGATAAGCTAGGGTAATTTCTAGCTTGGGCATCTGCATAAAAAGGGGTATCAGGATCTGAAACAGGAAATAAAAAAAGAGAAGCCAGTTATCAGAGAAGGTGCTGAGAATTACTGGCCTGGGATTAGCTGGGGGTTGCAAGTGGGGCTTCTAAGAAACTGTGAGAGCAGAGGAAGTCAGGTAGTCAGTGGAAGCTGAAAGTTGAAGCTAAATGCAAAAGGCAAAGAGTAGCAAAGACTCAGTATTCAAAGATGAAGTATAGTTCTATTAATCAGAGACCAGAAATGTGGCCCATCGATGACACATGAATGAAGAGAGGTATATAAAATCACACTCTGCAATGCACATGGCACCAAGCTAAGCTCCATGAGTTTAAATAACCAGCAACTGAATGTTCACCGATATGTGTCCTGAAATCTCTTTGTAAGTACGCTTTCAGCTGTACAGAACAGAAAATCCTACTTCAAATTGTGTAAACTATAATGCCTTAATTCACATAAAAAAAAAGAAGTCTCAAGGTCAGGTGGCTCCAGGGTTTTGTTTAGTTTTCAATGTCTCAAAGAAAAATTCTAGGACAGCTTTATTCTTTCTTTCTGCTCTGCCATCCTCAGAAGTGTCAATATTGTCTTCAAGCTTATTCTTCTCACAATGCTAATATGGTTGCATAGTTCCAGCCATAACATTTAGACATAACCATGACCAATGGAAGAAGAGAACATATCTTCCTATGCATATATTTTAAAAAGTAAGGATACTATTTCCAGAAGGCCTACACCAAAACATCCCCTAACACCTCATTGATTAAAACTGAGTTCCATGTCCATACTTTAAACACTGGAAAGGGAAAGAGATTACTATAGTTAGTTGGTTTAAAGTAATCAAGATTGACTACATTGGCAACTGATATGGTCACTCACTAAAGTGCAGATGATGGAGCAAACTCAGCTTCCTGTTAACAAGGAAGGAGGGGCAGTATGTATTGAACAGGTATCTAATAATGTCCACCACACTCCTCAACAGTGAAAAAACTTTGTTCTTTGACATCAGATTTCTTTTTTAAAAATGGGCAAGTAATTCTAAAGCCAACACTCATGAATAAGTAGGATGGGTTATCAAACTAGGCAAAACCTTTCTACATCACTATCTCTTAAGTGCGTGCTAAAGCCTTGCTACTTCAAGTGTGGTCCATGGACCAGTATAATTGGCATCACCTGAGGACTTTTTCAGACTGAAGAATATCAGACTCCACTGCAGACCTACTGAATTAGGATATGTTTTTTTAAAGTGATACAGATTAAAAATGATTCATATGCATTTAAACTTGCTTCAAGCAACATTAGTCCTATCAAATGTTATTTTTTTTTAAAGTGTCACAAGTATAACAAAGGACTTTTACACACATGTATTTAAAATTCTCAAAATTCAACAATTATAAAAATGCCAATGAAAAATATGCAAGAGATTTGAACAGGCATTTCACCAAAGGAGATATATAGATGGCAAATCATCCCATGTGAATATGCTAAACATGACTAGTCATCAGAGAAATGCACAACAGTGTATCAATACCATTGGAATAGCTAAAATAAAAAAAAAGAGTGTGTGATCATGACAAGTATCATTGAGAATGTGGAGCAATTAGAATTCTCATACACTGCTGTGAGAAAGCAAAATGCTATAACCACTTTACATACCAGTTTATCGGTTTCCTAAAAAGTCAAAGGCCTTGAAAAGCTAGTTATACCAACCCTACAATTGAGCTTTTCCACTACTAGTTACCACCCCCACCCATGCAAAAAAAGGAAAGGTTATGTCTTTACAAAGACTTACACATTAATGTTAATAGCAGCTTTTATTATTAATAGTCCAAACCCGGAAATAACCCAAAGTTCTATCAACCAGTGAATGGATAAACATACCGTGGTATATACATGAAGTGAACTATTACTCCGAAATGAAAAGGAATGTACTTATACATCTGGTGACATAGAAAAATCTCAAAATAATTATTCTGAGCGAAAGAAGCAAAACAAAAAAGATAACATGCTAAATTATTCTAATCATGTAAAATACTAGAAAGTGTAAACTAATGACAGAAGTCAGGTTGATGGTTGCCTGGGAATGAAAGCAGGAGATGGGGATAATAGGAGAGTAGGATTGAGAAGGGGTAGGAGGAAATTTGAGGGAGTGATGGATATGTTAATTACCCTGGTGATGTAGATGGTTTCATGGATGTATACATATATCACAGCATATTTAATTGCAGACTTTAAACATGTGCAGTTACACAGGATGTATAAATATGTCCAATAAAGTGGTCTTGAAAAAGCATCATGGTCAAAAAGTTTAAAAATAACATACAATATATCTAATGTTTCCAACCTTGGAATTTGGAAATGCACATTTACAGATTAAAACCTCAGAGAAGGCTTGCAGGAAATAATGTGCTTAACCTAACTTTTCACAGAGTTATATGACAATAAAATCAATTTTTTCACCATGTAACATCTATTAATATCCTTATAGTCACTTGGGAAATGCTTCTCTGTAACAGTGGTTCTCAAAGTGTAGCTCACACACCAGCAGCATCAGTCTTACCTGGAGACTTGTTAGAAATTCACATCACCTGGCTCTACTTTGGACCTACTAAAGCAGAACCTCTGAGGGTGGAGCCCACCAATCTACATTTGAAAAAGTCCTCCATGTGCCTTGGCCAGTATGGGTCAGTTGGTTGGAGTGTTTTCCCATCCGTAACTGAAAGGAGGCAACCAATCAATGTTTCTCTTTCTCCCTTCTTCTCTCCCTTATTCTCCCTCTCTAAAAAAAATCACAGAATAATAAAATAAACATAAGTGTGCTCTATGTGAATCTGAAGCACATGGAAGTTTGAGAAACACTGTGCTAGAATAATGTGATCTCTTGTGTTTCTAATAAACCATGTAGACAATGAGAATATCATATTTGGAATTGAGCAATTCATCCTACCAAGACAATAAATTGAATGTGGGAAACACCATTTTTGAATATGTAAATGTTGGCATATTTGTTTTAAAAGAGCAGTCTCAACCTTACTCATGAACCTCATATAGCAAATTACCTTGGTGCTCGAGGGAAAGACCATAAAAATGCAGTTCTCAAACCATCATGAGAGTGCAAATACACTCCACTGTATATCCGACAAGAACATTGCATCTAGAATATATAAAGAAGTATTACAACTCAATAATAAAAAGCCAAATGACCCAATTTTAACAAGGACAAGAGATCTGAATAGAAAATTCCCCAAAGAAGATATGTAAATGGCAATAAGCATGTGGTAAGGTGCTCCACATTTGTTAGACATTAGGGAAATAAATTCAAATCAAAACTACAATAACACTAATATAGAAGCTCAGTAAATATCAGTTGAAGGAAAATATAAAAAAGGAATTCACTGAAAAAAGGAGCTATCAAACCATGAAAAGACATGTGGAAAACTTAAATCCATATTACTAAGGGAAAGAAAGCAGTCTGTAAAAACTACATATCTATGTTTCCAATTCAAATGTCATTATGGAAAACTCAAAAATATAGAGATGGTAAAAGATTAGTGGTTGCCAGGTGTTCAAGGGGAGAATGCAATAAATATGAAAAGCTCAGGGGAGTTTTAGGGTAGTGAAACTATCCTGTTTAATGCTGTAATTGTGAGTACATGATATACACTTCTCAAAACACAGAACTGTACAACACAAAGAGTGAATCTTCATGTAAACTATGAACTTTAGTTAATAATTATGTTCAATATTGACTAATGAATTGTAACAAATGTACCACACTGATGCAAGATTTTTAAAAATATTTTATTTGTTTATTTTTAGAGAGAGGGAAAGGGAGGGAGAAGAGACATCAATTAAGGTAGCCTCTTATACGTGCCTTGACCGGGGATTGAACCTGAAACCCATGCATGTGCCTTAACCGGGAAATGAACCAGCAACCTTCTGCCTTGCAGGAGAATGCCCAACCAACTGAGCCACACAAGTCAGGGCTGATGCAAGATTTTAATAAAAGAGGTAGTTTTATATTTGCATGAGGGGTATATAGGAGCTGTCTGTATTATTTTCTCAATATTTCTGTTTCACACCCACCAGGATGCCTATAATTAAAAAGATATAATAACATGTTGGTGAGAATGTGAAAAAATCAGATCCCTCATATATTGATAGTGGGAATGCAAGATGGTGCAGCAGCTTTGGAAAAGTTTGACAACTTCTCAGTATTAAACATAGACACAATATAACCCAACAATTCAACTCCTGTGATATATTCAAGAAAATTGGAAGCACGTCCACTAAAAAATCTGTTCACAAATACTCATAGCAAATTATTGATAATAGCCAATGGTTAAAACAACCCAAATGCTCATTAACTACTGATGAATGTATATCCATGCAATAAAATATTATTTGGCCATGAATAGGAATGAATTACTAAAATATTGACTTTGAAAATATGCTAAATGAAAGAAGTTGTTCACAAAAGACCACAGATTGTATGATTCCACTTATATGAAATATCCAGAATCAGTAAATTCATAGAGACAGAGGTTACTCAGTAGTTGTAAGAGGCTGACAGGAGAGGGAGAATATGAAGTGACTGCTAGGAGAATGTGATTTGTTTTGGGGTGTTGAAAATGTTCTCACATTAGATAATGATAATGATTGTTCAACTCCACAAATATACTAAAAACCATTGAAATAACAATTTAAAGGGTAAATTTTATCTTATGTAAGTTATATCTCAAAGAAAACAAAAATGCAGTGTGTCATAAATTCAAGTTGTTTCTCAGCACTTTGTTGTGCAATATCTAGATAACACGTTGATAGTTATCCATTTTGATTTTTTTAAAGTGGAATCATATGAAATGTCTATATTGCTTAATGTTCTCTTGATATCTGAAATTTGATTATTCCATTTCCTTAAATAAATTCTCCCCTTTAATTCACTTGTGTGTGTGTGTGTGTGTATAGTCTGTCCAGAAGGTATCAAGCCATGTAATATGAAAAATAGAGACATTTATGAAGAAGACACAAGATACAAGAAGCCTTGTACATAGGACAATGATACCTCAGTCCCCTTCAAAGTAGGCACCTTGGGACCTCACACAATTTTCCCAATTGCCATCAGCAGCTCTGTTGTATTTTCCTGAATCTCATCAATGGTCTGAAATCTCTTCCCTTTCAAAGGTGATTTTCATTTTGGGGAAATCCAGAAGTCACAGGGCACCAAATCTGGGCTATAGCGGGGCTGAGTTACCTGGATGGTTTGATGTTTCACCAAAAACTCTGCATGAGATGTGATTTGTGAGCAGATGCATTGTCTGATAAAGTTGCCAATCACCAGATGTCTATTGCTGCAGCCTTCTGAATCGTTGGAATAGTTTCTGCAGAAGACTGTTCAAGTTTAATGCAAAATTTGATGCTCATTCGTTGCTCTATTCACTCAGTCATTCTGAAGGTGACAGCCACACAGACACATGCTCACTCAATGGTGTCTACCACCCCCACTGACTAGTACAGTGAAGTCGTCATTGTTTGCACATGCGCATTCCAGTCCACTCTCCTTGACTGCCAGGTCACAGAAATGTCGTGCAAACCATTCTCATTATATTAACAATGACTGCACTTTTTCCAGACAGACCTCATGTGCATAAAAACAAACAAACAAACAAACAAAATTTACTGAGCTGACATTGGTTAATAAACTTATATCATTTTTAGGTGTGCAATTCTAATCATCTGTATATTGTGTTGTGTGCTCACCACCCCAAGTCAATATATGTTTTGATGGAAAGTAAAAAATTGTATATAACTATATATCAACCAGCATGCATTTTCAGTAAATTATGAGGTAATGTGGATCTTAATTGGAAAATTTGTTAAATGTAGTGAACAAGTTTAAGTGATCAGATGACTACTTATCATTGATACAATAACAGTACACTAAATGGCAATCAAATGGCACCCATTTGATTGAAAGCATGAATGTCTAATGTTAACTGTGTTCACACAAAGCAACAGTGAACTGTCATCCAAAGTCTAATCATTTTTGGCAGGCAGTTAAATGGAAGTGTTCTGCCTTGAAACACCTCCTTCCTTTCCACTGCTCCTCCTCTTCGCTGTTTGGTGGCTCTTCTTTCTTTCTCACTCCTGACTATAGATAATCCTCCAGTGTTCAGTCTTTAACTTCTGAGATGGATGTGAATTTTGGAGTGGCAAAAGGAAGATTATAATGTCTTCCCAAAAGATATGTCCTGGTTCTAATCCCAAGAACCTGTGAATATTACCTTACATGGCCAGTGGATATTAATATTACATGGCAGAAGATATGATTAAGTTAAGGATCTTGAGAGAAATTTATCCTGGATTAGCTCGGTGGTCCCTAAAGGCAATCAGTCACCTTAGTCATTTTGATAAGATAAAGACAAGGGAGTTTTGAGACAGAAGATGAGGCAGAGTGACCACGAAAGTAGAGATTTGGCCATGAGAAGAAATGAATTACTAATACATGCTGTAACATGGACTGACCTTGAAAATATACTAAGTAAAAGAAGCCACTCACAAAAAAACAGATTGTATGATTGTATTTATATGAAATGTCCAGAATAGGTAAATCCATAGAGATAGAAGCTACATTAGTGGTCACAAGGAACAAAACTTCTGGAGTCACCACAAGCCAGAAGAGGCAAGAAATGAATCCTCCCTTAGAACCTGTAGAGAGAGCAACTCTATTAACACCTTGATTTTGGACTTCTGCTGTCTAGAACTGTAAGGTGATAAATTCCTATTGTTTGAAGGCATCCAATTTGTGGTAGTTTGTTACAACTGCCACAAAAACTAATATACTGCCTTTCTAATTTCTGTGAACTAATTTCTTTGCTCAATAAGTCATAACCTGTGGGACTTAAATTTCCAGGAGCCAGCAAAATTATTACAAGGAGTCCTAAGATCCTTATATGAAACAAGCCTGGTGATATATCATATACCTTTATCTTACACGTACATTTATTATTTTTTTCAAACACATCATTATAAGGTGTTTAATAGGATGTTAACTTACAAAGTATCACTAAAGTCATAGTAGCTCTGTTATGATAAAATGTCTTAAATGACAGATATTAAAAGTAATACTGCTGTGCATGTTTACAATTGTGTTTTTAAAATTTTATTGTGATAAAAAACATAGAATTTACCATTTAAACCATTTTAAAATGTACAATTCAATGGCATTAAGTACATTTACAAAGTAGTGCAACCATGACAACCATCTAGTTTCAGAAATTTTGCATCACCCAAAAAGGAAACACCTTACCCATTAAGCAGTCACTCCACAATACTCTCTTCTTCAAGCCCGTCATCACCAGTCTGTGTTCTCTTTGGATTTTCTTATTCTTGATATTTTATTAAATTGAATTATATAATATATGTCCTTTTGTGATTGACTTCTTTCACTTAGCATAATATTTTCAAGGTTCATGCATATTGCTGTATGCAGTAGCACTTCACTCCTTTTAATAGCTGAATGATAGTCCATTGCATGTATATACCACATTTTATTTACCCATCCACTGATGTTTGGGTTGCATCTACATTTTGGTTTTTGAGAACAGGGACTCTATGAACATAGGCATACATGTTTTTGTTTGAACACTGGCTCTCAGTTCTTTTGGGTATTTATCTAGGCCTAGGATTTCTGGGTTATATGGTAATTTTATGTTTAACTTATTGGGAAACTGCCAAACTGTTTTCCCTAGTGGCTGCACCATTTAATGTTCCCACCAAGAATTAACCATAGTCCCAATTTTTCTATATCCTCACCAACACTTAATATTTTCTGTTTTTGTTTTGTAGTAGCCATCCTAATTGGTGTGAAGTAGTATATCATTGTGTTTTGATTTTAATTTCCCTAAAGGTTGGTAATGTTGAGCATATTTTCATGGCTTATTGGACTGCTATATATCTTTTTTAGACATATGGCTGAAGTCTTATGCCAATATATTAGTCGTGTTGTTTTTCTTTTTTGTTGTATTATAGGAGGTCATTATATATCCAAGATACTAAATTCTAATCAGATATGTGATTTGCAAATACTTTCTTCCCTCTGTGGGTTTCTATTTTTTTTATTTTAATCATTGTTCAAGTACAGTTTTCTCCCCTTTACTCCCAATCCAGCACGCCCACCCCTCTCTCCCAACTTCCCTCCCATTACCACCCTCCCCCTAGTTTTTGTCCATGTGTCTTTTAACTTTGTTCCTGTAAACCCTTCCCCTTTTCCCCTGAAACTCCCTCTTCTCTCTCCTCTGGTCAGTGTCTGCCTGTCCTCTATTTCAGTGTCTTTGACTATATTTTGCTTGTTTCTTTGTTTTGTTGTTTAGGTTCCTGTTAAAGGTGAGATCATATTGTATTTGTCTTTGACTGCCTGTCTTATTACACTTAGCATAATGCTTTCCAGTTGCATCCATGCTGTTGCAAAGGGTAGGGGCTCCTTTCTTTCTGCTGTGTAGTATTCCATTGTATAAATGCACCATAGTTTTTTGATCCATTCATTTACTGATGGGTACCTAGGTTGCTTCCAACACTTGGCTATTGTAAATTGTGCTGCTATGAACATGGGGGTGCAAAGGTTCTTTTGGATTGGTGTTTCAGGGCTCTTAGGGTATAGTCCCAGCAGTGGAATTGCTGGCTCAGAAGGCAGATCCATTTTTAGCTTTCTGAGGAAGTTCCATACTGTTTTCCACAGTGGTTGTACCAGTCTGCAGTCCCACCAACAGTGCACTAGGGTCCCCTTTTCTCCACAACCTCTCCAACACTTGCTGTTTGTTGATTTTTTTATGATGGCCATTCTGACTGGTGTGAAGTGGTACCTCATTGTGGTTTTAATCTGCATCTCTCTGATAGCTAATGATATTGAACATTGTTTCATGTGATTTTGGATCTTCTGTATGTCCTCCTTGGAGAAGTGTCTGTTCAAGTCCTTTGCCCATTTTTTAATTCGGTTTCTTGTCTTCTTAGAGTTGAGTAGTGTGAGTTCTTTATATATTTTGGAGATTAAGCCCTTGTCTGAGGTATCATGGGCAAATATGGTTTCCCATACAGTTGGTTCTCTTTATTTTGATACTGTTTTCTTTAGCTGTGCAGAAGCTTTTTATTTTGATGAGGTCCCATTTGTTTATTCTTTCCTTTATGTCCCTTGCTCTAGGAGACATGTCAATAAAAAGGTTTCTGGGTGAAATATCTGAGATTTTCCTACCTATGTTCTCCTCTAGTACTTAAATGGTGTCACAGTTTATATTTAAGTCTTTTATCCACCTTGAATTTATTTTTCTATAAGGTGTAAGTTGGTGTTCTAGTTTCATTTTTTTGCACGTAGCTGTCCAGTTCTCCCAACAGCATTTGTTGAAGAGGCTATTTTTTCTCCATTTTATGTTGCTGCCTCTTTTGTCAAATATTAATTGACCATAGAGACTTGGGCTTATTTCTGGGATCTCTGTTCTGTTCCATTGGTCCATGAACCTGTTTTTATGCCAGTACCACGCTGTTTTGATTACAGTGGCCTTGTAGTATAGTTTAGTGTCAGGTATCATGATCCCTCCTACTTTAATCTTCTTTCTCAAAATTGCAGCAGTTATTCAGGGTCATTTATAGTTCCATATAAATTTTTGAAGTGTTTGTTCTATGTCTGTGAAATAAGCCATTGCTACTTTAATAGGTATTGCATTGAATGTGTAAATTGCTTTGGGTAGTATGGGCATTTTGATGATATTAATTCTTCTAATCCATGAAAACAGTGTATGTTTCCATTTGTTTGTGTCTTCCTTGATTTCTTTCTTCAGTTTTGCATAGTTTTCTGCATACAGTTCTTTTACCTCCTTGATAAGGTTTATTCCTAGGTATTTCATTTTTCTTGTTGCTATATCAAATGGGAATTTTTTCTTGATTTCTGCTTCTGCTGTTTCATTGTTGGTATATAAAAATGCATTTGATTTTTCACGATTGACTTTGTATCCCGCTGTTTTGCCAAATTCAGTTACTAGGTCCAGCAGTTTTTTGGTGGAGTCTATAGGATTCTCTCTGTACACTATCATGTCATCTGCAAACAATGACAGTTTTGTTTCCTCCTTTGTGATTTGGATGACTTTTCTTTCATTTTCTTGTCTGACTGCTATGGCTAAAACTTCCAATACTATGTTGAATAGAAGTGGTGAATGTAGACAACCGTGTCTTGTTCCTGATTTTACTGGAAAAGATTTTAGTTTTTGGCCATTGAGTATGATGTTGGCTGTAGGTCTCTCATATATGGCCTTTATTATGTTGAGTAATGCTCCCTCTATTCCCACTTTGCTGAGTGTTTTTATCATAAATGGGTGCTCTATCTTATCAAATGCTTTTTCCACATCTATTGATATGATCATGTGATTTTTGTCTTTGCTTTTGTTTATGTGATATATTACATTTACTGATTTGCAAATATTAAACCATCCTTGCATCCCTGGGATCCCTCTGTGGATTTCCCTTTCACTCTGCTCATACTGTTCTCTCATAAAGAAAAGTTTTTAATTTTGATGAAGCCCATTTTATTTCTTTTCATTTTTTTTTATTGACCTCCTGGTGTCATATCTAAGAAAGCATTACCAAATCCAAGGTCATGAAGTTTTATCCCTATGTTTTCTTCTAAATGCTTCTAATAGTTCTAGCTCATATTTAGGTCTTTGATCCATTTAGAGTTAATTTTAGTATGTAGTGTGAAGTAGGGTTACATCAATCTTTTGTATGTGGATATGAAGCTGTTTCATTTTACATGTTAGATATTAAAAAGAGATTCATTTTTATTTTAATAATACATTTTATTTACCTCAGTATACTCAGAATAGTATCATTTCAGCATAAAACAATATAAGATTACTAATGAAATATTTTACATTATACTTTTTCATTCAATGTATTTTATACATACATCACATCTCAATTTGGACTGGCCACATTGCAAGCCACATGTGACTAGTGATTATATATTGGAAAGCTCAGGTTTCTGGCTTTGTAGTTTGGTATTCAACAGAAAAGTATTCTTTTTTTCCACATTTTTTATTGTTGTTCAAGTACAGTTGTCTCCAATTTCCCCCCTACCATGTCACTCCATCCCAGCCATCCCCACTCCCCACCCTTGATCCTAACCCCTTTGGTTTTGTCCATGTGTCCTTTACACATGCTTCTGAAAATCCTTTCCCCTTTTCCCCCATTATTCCCTCCCACTTCCCCTCTGGTTACTCTCAGTTTGTTCTTAATTTCAGTGTCTCTGGTTATATTTTGCTTCCTTGATTGTTTTGTTTTGGTTCCACTTATAGGTGAGATTGTATGGTATTTGTCTCAGAAAGGTATTCTTAAATAAATAATGTGTCCACTGATATTCACTGTAGTATTCTTCATTGCAGCTAAAAACTAAAAACAGTATACATGTTCAATAATAGATTAGTAAAATAAATTGTGATACATCCTTATAATGTATTATTATGTAGAGATTAAAATAGTGTTGTGGGCAAATATTTATTGTAACGAAAAGTTGTTCATAAAAATTATTATGTGAAAATTAAAAACTCATTAAAGTGCAGTAATTTCATATATATTTAACTGTATGTGCATAAAACAGGATCTTATGGGGGGGATACACACCAAGGAGCTAATTGTGGCTATCTCAGGTGGTAGTATTGTGTGTGTGTTTTTCTTCTTCTTTTTGTTTATAATTATTTTGTAAAATTTTTACAGAATAAACAATTACTTTTTAATTTTTCAAAGCTTATTGTTTTATTAATAATGACTAGTCTCCATTTTCTAAAAGGTCAGAAGTTAATGTTTTTGTCTGCTTATGCCTCCTGTACCAGCCTGTTCTGTCCTGTGTTAGCTGACTTCCCTGCCCTTGGCATCTTGCCTATCTGATGTCTAATTTCAGTCTGATACTTCTCATTAAACAGGCTACACTTTGAAGTCAAATCATTCTAAACACAACTCTTGTCTATTGAATTTATCCATCAAAGGAGGTGTGTGGGTGAGACATGACTGTCAGTATGATCATTTTCCAGCCTACATTAGCCCTTATTTCTATTTTAAGTCTGTGGTTAAGTTGGTTGGAAGATTAGTCTTTATTTTGAGCACACCTTCCAAAACTGTGTAATTGCAACTAGTGACTGACCAGTAGAGCCATTGCAGGAAGATAAGTTTGCTGAGGCAAAATCAGAAATGAGGAATAAATGGCCCACCAAGGTCTATGTTTCCGATTAAGACCAATGAATGGGATCCAACATATGTAATAACAGCTGTTGCTCTCTAACCTAGCAAACTTCTGTTCTTGTTAGTTTTATGAGTGCTGATTGTGAAATTTTATTGCTGGATCTGCTCACCCTTAAACAGTTCTTTTCAATTCTTTGGATGTGGCATGCTGATCTGCAATCAACATTTAGATATTTTTCTCCTTCTTTGTATTTAATGGATTCCAGGAGGCCTGATGTCTTGCCAATGTTTTCTTTATGATTCTTCTATCTAATGACTATCAGACAGACAGAGTCAACTTCTCAGAATCTCTCTCTCTCTCTCATCTATCTATATCTATATCTATCTATCTATCTATCTATCTATCATCTATCTATCTATCATCTATCTATATCTCCCTTCTTTCCTCCCTACCCTCTTTCTCTCTCAAAAGCCTTTTATTAATAGCATAGGCTTAGAAAAGAAACAATATGTAATTTTTCTTTATTAAAGGAGATTTGTTTTCCTGAAATGATACCGCTACTATTTGAATTAATAATTGGGATGAAATTCAGTCAAAGTAATCAGCAGTTTGTATCTGTTCATCCTCTTTTTAATTTTTTTCCTTCCATACTGTCACATAGTTCTTCCTGTCAGTCACATCTGTTAGAATCTTAGTCACATTTCTAGTTCTTTTTTAGTTTAAGCTGTTTCAACCAATATCTATTGAAATCATTTGAAGTAAGCAAGATCATCTTTGATATCTGATCCTAATTGAACTCAAATTTTGTGTACAGCTTGTGCTCTTCATTCAAAGGGCTTCAAGTTTAGGAAGTTTTATCTCATAATCATTTTTCAGTTTTCTGCTCTTTGATCTTTCTCCTGTGACTGCCTGACAAACATAGACAATACTATCTGCGTCCCTGTGGACATTGCCCCCTGAAGTTGTACTTTTTTTCTCCCTTAGAAAAAATCTAATGCTTTTTGTTAAGTTCAATGTGTTTGGGACGTATGCTTGCTAATAAATCATAAATAAGAAGCCTAATTCCCCTAAGAAAAGAAGACAGTTTATCATATGCCCATGGAAAAATATCAAGGGCATTTATCCATCAGCTATATTTGTTTCAAGAGAAGAATAATTTGTTGCCATATGCCCTAGTCCCATAGCTTGAATGGAACCTCCTTGCCAGTGTATTTATACCATATATGCAATTTATATAGAAGTGTGAGGGCATGATGGGACCCCGAATAGGAACTCTTCCATGTATCACTCTTTCAATTTTCATCTTAGAATGTCACACCCTTTCTCTTGAAACAGTGTCCTCTTGATTTTTGTGACACCATTCTCTTCCACTTTTCTTTTTTTTATCTGGTCACTCCAGTGGTATCTGTTGTTTCCTCCACTTTTAACCACACTTGTTGGAGTTCTTTAGGGTATGGTTTTTTCATCTTGGATGACTTTAATCATTCCCAGTGTTTCAGTTATATGCCAGTGACACCATTCTAGATTTTCATACTGAACTTAAAATCTGCCTACAGTAGTATCTAATAGGCACCAAAAAATCAACAATGCAAAAGTGTATTCAATATTTACACCACCTTTCCCAAATTCTTGTTGTGCTTCAGTGCTTTGCATTTCAGTTAGGGACACCACAATTACTCAAGTCAGAAAACCAGGAGTCAGCTTCAGCATTACAGTCTCTTCTGTCATCAATTAATCAGTGAATCCTATTGATTCTACTTCTGGTATCTTTCTCAACTCTGTCCACTTCTCTCCATCCCCATTGCCAGGACTCTAGGGCAAACCAACAGGTTTCACTGCTTCTAGGCCTAGCCTTTCCCTGCCCTCCAGCCCATTTTGCACATTGTACACATAATGACCTTTTAAACACATAAACCAGATTGTGTCACTCTTCAACATGAAAACTTTTCAGTGATTTCCTGTGGTTCTTAGGGTAAACTCCAAATGCTTTTCCTTACTCACTGCCCTTGTACTATTCTGACCTTCTATTATATCCTCCAACGTGAAAGTTCTTTACCATCTCAAATCCTCTGCACATGCCATTCTACTTGGAATATCCTTCAGTACCATTTCCTTCCACTCCTAGTTTAAATGAATGAATAAAGGAACGAATTCCACTAGAACTGACACTATGGAAACTATGGATTGTGACAGTTACAAAATTATTTGGTTTATCTAATAGCAAACACACCAAACAGAAAAATGTAGAAGTTTTAAAGAAACTTCTTCCTGACAAGCTTGCCTACCTCAGTATGAATTAATATAAATTGAACTTTGCTTGTTAATCTTGTTGGTACAGCAACAATCTCATCTATACAGAGAAATGAATAACTAAAAAGTGTTTTTGCAGTGTCCACATGGTTATGATGAAGAGTTCACATGAAAAATAGAAATTTTATTCTGTCTTCATGTAGAAATAAATCCAGGTATTTTGCTAAATGTTTCCATTTTTATCTAAATATGTGTGACTGCCCGTCTACATCATCTGCTTTATTAAGTTATCTACTTATTTTCATAAATCCTTAAAATATGGTTCTTAGGTTATCAAACTAGATTTCTATGGATCTAAGCCATCTGGGAGGTTAAAAATAAAATATTTTAATAATAACATATGGATGATACAATTTCTCAAAATTATAATTAGTGGCAAGAGAGGATATTAGAAAAAGTTAACAGTGAGATTACATTTGAGTGAGATGATTAGTAGCTTGATAATTTTCTTTTTCTTATATTATTTATATTTTATACCTATATTTTAAGAGATAAATTACCTTTGCTTTTGTTTTAAATATATATATATAGTTAAATATATATATTTATAAACACACATTTATAAAAATTTATTTAAATATATATTTATAAATATATTTCTTTGCCCAGTAATACAGAAAGGACATTGCCAATAGGAAATGTTAAAACAATGACCCATCTTAGTCCAGTTTTATCCCTTGATTGCTCAGAGTTTAAAATAAATAAGACAAATTGTCCTAGGCATGTAACCGGATACTGTCCAAGGCCTGTCTCCTACAGTAACAGGTGTGCGTTCAATGGCCTTTTATTGCTCTTTTTATCTTCCTCTTGTTCTGTTGTCTCCTAGAGTCAACAGCTGTGACTACTGTTTAGTCCCTATAGTTCCCAGATTCCCTTTTCCCTTAGCCTTTCAGCAATCTCATTTTCCTAATGTCTTTGTTTTGCTGCTACTGATTATGCTGCAGTGTACATTGCAGTAGCTATTAGACTCTGAAGCTCTGTTTAATCTAGTTCTAATACAAGTAACTATAAGTTTGTGTAGATTATACCAAGCCAACTCTGAGCGTAGTCTAGAAACATGCTGGCTCCCTATGTCATGCTCTGAAGTGCCATGGCCTCTTATTTGGGAATGACCTAAGAGCCCAGAGTAAAGTACATACCCTAAGCCTTCCCTAAGCCAGACTTATGTCCTCCTTCCAAATATTCAAGAAATATTTATTGAACAACAACTTTGTGTAGGGGATTGTACTTGAAATTGAGATACAGAGATAATTAAGACATAGTCCCTTCCCTTAAGACCTAAGAATCTTATGCTAGAGAAGAAACAAACAAACAAACACAATTACTAAGAAATATACTAAATAAGAATGGAGAGCTACAGATGGTAAGCTGGAAAAATCAAAGCACTTTCATGCCAAGAAATCTATCTGGAGGAAGTGACATCTAAGTGAGTGTCTAAAAGTGCTGCAGGAATTAACCTAACTTCACTAAATACTAAAGAACAGCTGTCTCAGGTAGAGGAAGCAGCATTTACAAGGAACAAAATCTTGAGATAACATGGCTTATTAGGTGAGTAACCAGTAATTTCTCATTACTGTAATACAAGATTCAAAGGCAGGGTGAGGGTGTGGGAAAGATCATCAAGAAGACATGACCGTCGGTTTGACCATCCACTGGACTCGAACAATTGCAGGCTCCCCACTCCCTCCTATGCTTTGAATGGGTGCTCAGCTTGCAGTTCTTGTGCTAGAGATAGAAATTTTGTGATAACACTACTATCCTGGGCACATGATTGACCCCAGTTAAGGTCTGTGTCATGTTCTCTCCCCCCAACACATATGTGGGGATAAATGTATATATATGCAAATGTATGGGGATATATATATATATATATATAAAATATATATTATTATATTATCTATGTATTATGTATGTATATATATACACACATTTTTCTCCAAAAAGTCCATTTAGTTTTTTTACATAAAATAAAGACACATTTTTCATTTTCACAAATAACTTTATTGATTTGGATATTTTGAGTATGTCAGCTATCTCCCACTATTGGCTTCTAGTGGGTAGAGGCCAGGGCTGCTGCTAAACATCTGCCAGTGCATGAGATAGTCCCACAGCAAAAATATATTTGGCCAAAGTGTCAATAGTAACAAGAAACTTCACAAACCACCTTTGACATATCTGATCACATACCCTCTCCACACACTGCACAAATCTTTTATGCATTTCAGTTGCATTTTTACCTTCTTAAAATAATAAAGCATAATACGACAAAAATGTTGTGTATTTACATCAATATTAAAATGGCTGCACAAAAATTCACCAAATTGGTATTTTTAATGCATGCTGATATGACAACTGTCACAAGACAATCTAGCAAAATTGTTTTGAAGAAAGCTAAAGACAACTAAGCAATACTAGAGCCATCATACAGAAAAAAAAATAAGTGTACTTTTTGGCCAACCCAATATACAAATATATATATATATATATATATATATTTTTAAATTTGGCCAGTGAATGAAAAAAACTAATCATCTTGCATGTGCCCAAGACAAGCCTCATAAGTTTCCTTACTTATTAAACCTGCCATGTACCAATCTGGAGTGGTCTGCTTTTTAATTCAGTGTCTCCTTGCCCTCAGCTAAGGGGACTGATTGCGGTTTATACCTGAGAAGCTCACAGAAAAGTTTGGAAGATCTGTCCATTTTTTACACTGGGGGGTTAAAATCCCCCACTATAATTGTGTTGCTGTCAATATCTTTCTTGAACTTCTCCAAGATTTTCTTTATATATTTGGTTGCTCCTATGATGGGTGCATATATTTACAATGTTTATGTCTTCCCTTGAGTGTTATGAAGTGACCTTCTGGGTTTCTTTTTGTGGCCATTTTTTTAAGTCCATTTTCTTTGATATGAGTATTGCTACCAAAGCTTTTTTTTTTTTTCCTGTCCATTTGCTTGGAATATTTGTTTCCAGGCCTTCACTTTCAGTCTGTGTAGGTCTTTTGTTCTGAGGTTGGTCTCTCGTTGGCAACATATGTGTGAGTTATGATTTCTTATTCATTTAGCTACTCTATTTCTTGTGATTAAAACATTTAATCCATTTAAGTTTAAGGTTATTATCAGTAGGTACTTCTTCATTACTATTTTTTCATACCTGTGTTCCTCTCTAGCTCATTCATTTGTTTCCTTTTCTTAAAGCAGACTCTTTAGCATCTCTAATAGTGATGGTGTGGATGAAGTGTATTTTTGAGGCTTCTTTTGTTGGGGATGCTCCTTACTTGGCCTTCCATTTTAATTGAGAACTTTGCTGGATAAAGTAGTCTTGGTTGCAGGCCTTTGCTTTTCATTACTTGGAAAATTCCTTGCTATTCTCTTTTAGCTTAGAGCATTTATATTGAAAAGTCAGCTGCTAGTCTTATCAGGACTCCCTTGTATGTTACTTCCTGTTTCTCCCTTGATTTGTCTTGTAATTTTTAATTTTAATTATGGTGTGTCTTGAAGTGGACCTGTTTGGGTTCCTCTTGATTGGGACTCTCTGTGTTTCTTGGATTTCTGTGAGTTTTTCTCTCATTAAATTAGGGAACTTTTCCATTATTAATTTTTCAAACAGGTTTTCTATCCCTTTCTCTTCTTCGTCCCTTTCTGGTATTCCTACTATATGGATATAATTACATTTCATGTTGTCCTGAAGTTCCCTTAAAACCTCTTTTTTATTTCTGAGTCTCCTTTCCATTTCTTGTTCTTTCTGGGAATTTTTTTTTCTATCTTGTCCTCCAGCTCTCTGATTCAATCCCCTGCTTCATCCCTCCTGCTTGTAATTCCTTCTGGTGTGTTTTTTTACTTCTGAGGTTTTATTGTTCATTTGTTTTAGGTTTTTGTTTATTATTTCTGTTTCCTTTTCATACTGTTGTAGTTCTCACTCATTTCCTTGTAGTTGTCTGTGAGTTCCTTAAGAATCCTTATAAGTATTATTTTGAATTCTATATCTGATAGTTTGTTTACTTCGATTTCATTTAGTTCTTTTAGTTGGGAGTCTTTTGTTCCTTTTGATTGCATGTAATTTTTGTCTCCCCATTTTAGGTGACTCTTTTGTTTGTTTCTGTGCTTCCTGATGATTTGCTTTGCTAGCTGCTGTCTTTGTAGGGTGAACATTTTTGGTAGGAATTCTATGGGGTTCGGTGGTGTGGTCTCTTTGATCTCCTTGTCTAGATGCTCTAGGTTTGCCTTTTCTTCTGTTTGTGTGGGCTCTCTTGTTGTACTCAGTTTTTACCTTTTGGTTGTTCCTTTGTTGGTGGTTTCTCTCCTCCAGCAGGTATACTGATATTCACAGCTACCACTTAATCTTGTATGTGATCAGTGGCAGGGGGTATGCAAAATGGATTAAGATAGTGTGAGAGTATTCTATGGGATTTAAAGTACCAGCAAAAAGAGAAGAGATAAGAGATTCTTTGGATAAGTATAGAATTAACTGTGATATTTCACCCAACTAGCCAATTTTTATGTAAGCTGAAAGAGAGATAAGACTCTTGTTAGAGGGGAGGAGGTTTGTGAGCTGAATCCAGAAAAGGAAGCGCTTGTGCAAGGTTAGATGATGAGATATAGTGGGAGTGAAAGATAGAAAGTAGGAATAATGTGTGAGAGAATAGGGTTAATCACAACAATAATAAATCTTAGGAATAAAGTGAAGTGGGCTAAGGTCAAAGAGGGCTGCTGTGTAGTATTTACAATAATATGGAACAACAATATTTACAATGGTACTGGAACAACAATAATATGACAAGAAATATATGATTTGGATAAGAAGAATAGAAAGTACATGGTCAAGAGTAGTGTGTTATTGGAACACAAGTGAAGTGAAAGAAGGGAAATTAAAATACAATGTGAAAGAGAGAATAAGGAAACCAGTCAAACAATGCAGCTAAACAGAGAAATAAAATGAAGAAAATTAAACAGATAGAAGAGAAATAAAAATACTAATAAAAAGAAGAATTAATAATAATAATAATAATAATAATAATAATAAACAATAAAATGTCAGTTCTATGGGATAGCAAAGTGAAATTTGTCTCAGATCCTCAGTTTTTGGGGTTAGCCTTGTGCTCCCCCTTTGGATCTGTCTCTGGGCCTTTTATAAATTCACATCTTATTGTCTCCCTGGGGCAAGAAAAAAAAAGAAAAAAAGAGAGGGGAAAGAAAAGAAATAAGCCTCTCACTGACTTTCAACCTCTTGAGCAGGTTCTGCTGGTCTTCCTGGATGCTACAGGAAGAGGGTGGTGGGCTTTGCTTTTCTCCCTTCCTATGCTTTTGTGAGGATGGGGTATAGGTCTAGGCCACAATATTCATGGTTGCCCAGCCTCCAGCCCAGGTCCTCTGTGTGGTGCCAGGCCCCCTCTGTCCATCTGTGCCAAGCCTGAGCCTTTAATTCACCAGTTGCACTGAGCTCCATGAGGTGTTCCTCCTCCTTGCTCTTTGCAAGCCCACGTGCCACAGCCCACCACAGGGAAAGCAGTGCCAGTTAGCCTCTGGACAAGAAGTGCAAGTCAGGTACACATAAGTGGCTTTAATCAGCCACTCAGACTCTGGGAGAGCAGCACACGTCAAGCTCGGGCGGCCTTAGGTTAGTGGTGCCAGGAACAGCCAGAATCAGCCTCAGGGTGAGTGGTACAACACAGTTGCCAGGGTAGCAGCCCAAGTCCAGTGCAGTCAAGCAGCTCTAATCATTCTCAGGGCCAACAGGGTGAATCAGCTGCCCCACAAGCCTACTGAGTCAAGTGTTGGTGCACAGCCTGAATCCACTGTGGGAAGAGCATCCTGAGCCAAGTGTGGGTGCACAGCTCAAATAACCATCAGGGCAAGGCAGCCACTGTACAAGAGTTCTTACAAAGCAGGTGCCACTGTTCTCAACAAGCACACAGCTTTTCACACACCCCAACTTTCTAACATGTCTGGATACTATCAGTGTCAGCACCCAACACAGGCCAACTCTTCTCCCTTCTCCAGGTATAGCCCAGCTCCCCAATTTCTCTGGTAATGACCTAGCCAGCATCCACGGTCCCAGTGGGTGTACACCTCCTGCTTCATCTCTATTCCCCCCAGCAACTTCGAGCATCCAAGTTCTTCTTGGTGCTGGGCTGCCCTCCCTGCTCTGGTAGGGGAGGGTGCTAGTGGTTTAACTTTCCTCCCAGTATCCAGTGGCAGGTACCAGGCAGGGAGCCACAGCAGCATAGGTCCCTATGCAGATTGCAGGGACCTTACTGTCCCAGCACAATCTCCTCACCATCTGTTTTTCAATGCCACCTACAACTTTTGGCCTACAAATGTCATATAAGCTGGGATTCTGTTGGCTCTTCACTCTGTTCTTCAGAAGATTGGCTAGGTGTTACAGCTGGGCACAAGGAGAACTGAGCTCCATTCCCACCTACCTTGCCACCATTTTCACCCCCATATTCTATGTCTTTTGATTAGAGCATTTAATCCATTAATGTTTAAGGTTATTTTTGATAGGTACTTATTCATTGCTATATTTTTGTACCTATGTTCCTCTCTCTCTCACTCTTTTTCTTCCTGTTCTTAAAACAGACCCTTTAGCATCTCTTGCAGTGGTGGCTTGGAGGAGGTGTATTCTTTGAGGCTTCTTTTGTCTGGGAAATTCCTTATTTTGCCTCACATTTTAATTGAGAGCCTTGGAAATAGAGTAGTCTTGGTTACAGGCCTTTACTTTTCATTACTTGGAAAATTCCTTGCCAATCCCTTCTGGCTTGTAGCATTTACATTGAGAAGTCAGCTGCTAGTCTTATCGGTGTTCCCTTCTATGTTACTTCCTGTTTCTCCCTTGCTGCCTTTAACATTCTCTCTTTGTCTTGGAATTTTGCTATTTCAATTATGATATGTATTGAGGGGTCTCTCTGGGTTCTTCTTGATTGGGACTCTCTGTGTTTCCTGCATTTGTGTGACTTTTCTTTTATCCAATTAGGAAAGTTTTCCATCATTATTTTTTCAAACAGGTTTTGTATCCCTTGCTCTTCTTTTTCTACTGGAATCCCTACTATATAGATGTTATTACATTTCATGTTGTCCTGCAGTTTCATTAACACCTCTTTGTTCTTTCTGAGTCTTTTTTCCTTTTTTTTTACTCTTTCTGGGAATTTTTTTCTGCCTTGTCTTCCAGTTCACGTATTCAATCCTCTGTTTCATCTAACCTGATTTTGATTCCTTATACTGTGTTCCTCAGTTCATAAATTTATTCTTCATTTCCCCTTGGCCCTTGGTGATAGTTTCTATTTTCTTTTTTATGTTGATATAGTTTGCAGTGAGTTCATTGTAGTTTCCCTGTAGTTTGTGCTAATTCTATGTGAGCTCATTGAGCTTCCTTATAACCATTGCTTTGAACTCAATATCTGATAGTTGACTTGCCTCTATTTTATTTAGCATTATTTCTGAGACTTCCTCCTTTCCTTTCACTTGGGGTTTATTTCTTTGTCTTCCCATTGTTTATGAGACTCTTCTTGTTAGCCTCTGCTTCTTAAATTGATCTGTTCTGACTCCCTGGGTTTGTGGTGTGAACTTCTATGCTAGGAGACCTGTGAAATTCAGTGGTGCAGTCTGGTTGATCTCTTGAACTTGCTGCTCTTGGGCTGTTGTTTATGTTCACTCTCTGGATGTATTTGGGTTTTGATTGTTGTTGGGTCTTTCTTTAGTGGGTCCCTCCCTCCAGCTGGTTGACTGAGAGTCACTCCACCCATCACGTCTTGTATGCTTCTGTGCAGGTGCAGACAGGTTGTTTTGAAGCTGGTTCTTCTGTCTGTCTGTAGTTATGAGGCTTCTCTCTCACTATTGTTCAGTTGTTTATTCTGGTTTATTTCTCCACCATGTAGTTGTAATTACAGGTTGGTCCTGAGTTGAGGTTAGTATGGCTTCCACTCACTGCTCTGCCATCTTCTTTTATTATCTGCTGGTGGTTCCTTTGTTGGTGGGTTCTCTTTCACAGGTATATTGGTGTTCACAGCTCCCACCTACTCTTTTATGTGATCAATTGCAGGGGGAAGGCAAAATGGATTCAGACAGAGGTAGTGTATTCTATGGGATTTAAAGTACCTACAGGTGGAAAAGAGATAGGAGATCCTTTGCATAAGTGTTAACTGTGATATTTCACCTAACAACTTTTTAGAAAGGGTGGAAAAGAGTTCAGACTCTTGTTAGAAGGGGTAATGATTATGATCTGAGTCCAGAAAACAAAGCACTTGTGGGAAGTCCCATTATGAGACATAATGAGAATAAAAGGTAGAAAATAGGCATAGTGTGAGAGAGAATAGAGTTAACCACAACAGTAATAAATCTCAGGGAGACAGTGAAATTGGCTAAGATCTGGGAGGGGTGCTGTGTAGTATTTACAAGTATATTGGACAATTATTTACACTAATACTGAAAAAAAAACAATCAAATGACAGGAACTATATGATCTCAATAACAAGAAAAGGAAGTAACCAAGAGTTGTGTGCTATTGGAACACAAGTGAAGTAAAAGAAGGAAAATTAAAATAGACAATGAAAGAGAGAACAAGAAAAACCAGTCAAACAATGCAATTAAACAAACAAGTAAAATGAAGAAAACTAAACAGAAAGAAGAGAAATTAAAAAATTCTAATAAAATAAAAGAAGTAAAAATAATGAAAAATCATAATAATACAAATGAACAATAATGTGCAAGTTCTCTGGAATAGCAAATTGAAATTTGTTTTAGTTTCTCAGTTGTTGGGGTTAGCCTTGGGTTCCCTCTTTGGGTCTATCTTTGGACCTTTCATAGCTCCATGTCTTATTGTCTCACTTGGGGAACAAAGAACAGAGAAGAAAAAACCTCCTGCTGACTTTAAACTCACCAAGATAGTTCCTGGATGCTACAGGCTGAAAGAGGTTGGGCTTGGCTTTTCTCCTTTCCTATGGTTTTTGGAGGATATGTGCCAGATCTGGGCTGAAATCTTCACAGTTGCCCAGCCTCCAGCCCAGGTCTTCCATTCGCTCTTGGGACCACACTGCCTGTCTGCGCTAGACTGCCACCTTCCATCCACCAGTTGTGCCATCCTTGAGGTGTACTAATGAGGGGCAACTCACACACCACCTTCTTGCTCTTTGCTGTCCTAGGTGCTAGGCACTCTCAAAGTCTCTTCAGGGTAGTTCAGCTCCCTCACTGACTTAAGTCTTTCTGGGGACTGCTAAGTCCCTAAGCCCTGTTGCTCTCCTCTGCCCAAGAGGCCTCCTCCTTCCTCTTAGCTAGCCAGCCTAGCTATGCAGGGGCGGGGGTGCTGCCTCAGCTATCATAGAGATGGGGGTGGAGGCGCACCCTCAGTTATGGTAGTGGAGGCATGAGTGCAGGCCCTTTTGTGGTGTTGGCAGTAACTGCAGGGCATGGATGGGATGGCAGGGGCCACTGCTTTGGGACAGTTGCCTAAACAGCAACTGTGAGACTTTTTTTGAGTAAATTATCCTGTTTAAGCCTGCTGCTCTTCATAAGCTCCTGGCCTCTCACTCAGCCCAACTTTCACACTAGACCAGAGACTATTCGGGGTCCATCATGGCCCAACTCTTCTCCCTTCTTCAGGTGTCACCTGACTCCCAGTTTCTCTGGTAATGACCAAGCTGGCTTCCACAGTCCATCAGGTAAACATCTCCCAGTGTTTCTCCCACTTCATCTATATTCCCCGCAATCACTTCGGGCATCCAGGTCCATCCTGGTGCCGAACTGCCCTCCCTGTTAGGCAGGGGAGGGACCTCTTGATTTGGCTCTCATCCAAAGATCCTGTGGCAGGTACCAGCAGGCACCAGGCCAGGGACTACAGCAGCCCCGGTTCCCACGCTGGTTCTAGAGACCTTACTGTCCCAAAGCAATTTCCTTACCATCTGTTTTTCAGTGTCCTCTACAGTTTTGGCCTCCAACCTTTACATAAGCTGGGATTCCATTGGCTGTTCACTCTGTTCCTCAGAAGATTGGCTAGGTGTTCCACCTGTGCACTGGGAGAAGTGGGATCTGCTCCCACCTACCTTGCCATCATTATTAAGAAAACCTACATAAGCTGCCTCTTATAAGTGGGTACCTTGTTCCCCGAATCTAATAAACTGAATGCCATATATTTCCTGAAGAATTTCAGAGATATTTACTTAACTCCTTCAGTTAAGGAGAATCTAAAACACCAGGTGAATGGGTAACTCTATTTGTGGTTCTCTTCTTTCTTTTCAGTACTGAGTTTCCTTGTCCAAAGGCCTATTGCATTTCTGCAACCCCGCCCGCCATCTCCGTACCAGTCTCCTACACTTCAGTCTGAACGTAAGTAAATGAATAAGTGGATTGAGTACAGGATATGGGTTTGGGTCCCATATCACAATAACTCAACACTGACTGTTTTAAAAAGTAGATTATACCATCTGGCTGGGCTCAGTAGATATGATACCTTCTTCCCCAACTCAGTCCCCTGCTTTGCACAGTCTGTTCTATCGATCAATGCTGCTCAAACTGGATACTCCCAGGATTCACGAAGACTTTACAGAAATAGGTCGGCAGGTTTTGTTTGTGTGGCTGTTTGTTTTTCACCAACTTCTAGATGTTTAACTTCCATGAGAAAGTGTATTACTTTAATCATGAGATGGCAAATTCTTTT